>CM055273.1:7933825-8108096 GCA_029237695.1 Conchocele bisecta
AATTTTGTTGACAAAATTGAGTCATGTCCCACTTGGCGCCCCGTATGTAAATTGTATTTCAAAATGATAGTCGAATAAACTCTATTTACAGTCTGAAACTATTAACATACTTTACGATATTATTCGTAAATGATATCGACGTTTTCAAAGCAAAGGCTGATTTATCCCGTTAACACAGTGCATAGTATGTGCCGTGAAACAAGGTGCCGTGAAACATATTTGATATCCTGTCAATACGACCTCATCACAATTCATACCAGGGCCGTAGCCACGTTGAGGCGAACCGAGGCAGTTGCCTCTGTAGAAATTTTGTCGATTCTTTTTTTTACGATGCGGGTCGCTCTACGCGCTCCCACTGGATACACGTTTCATAAGATTTGCCTCGGTAGATTTTTACCTCTGGCTACTGCCCTGCATACGCGTCATTCGTGTTGGTGACTACTTTTGCCAGTATACTTCTTGAGTTGACAGAATAGTCTAATGGAAATGGAACTGTTTACAGTGTGAGCGTTACATTTGGCAAATAAAAACGATATCGCCGGAAACTAAAATTAGGTTCATGCCATTTTCTGGATGTCAAATCAATTTCCATTACGACCCTCAATTTCCAATTGTGTTTGCTCTCTACCCATTCCGTGCATCATTCAGACATGACTGACGTCATAATTATATAAGTACGTCAAAAAGTCTACTACGTCATTTAAAATAAAAATGGCTGCTCCCAGTGTTTCCAATCAGGTAAGGAAATAAACGAAACAAAACAGTGTTTGTGTTGTTAATGTTTATTCTGGACAGATCGCATTCGTTGCAGAATCTGCCCCAAATGAAAATGGATGGATTTGGTGAATTTTGAGAGTGTATTTCGTTGAAAAGAAGCTGTAATTTCACATTATCAGTTGCAAAATGTAAAGTATCAACAGAACATTCATCTGATCTGTTGAACCTGCCTGAAGTACACGTTTTAATGGTTAATACGGGATGCATAGTCGCCATTCTAAATAGGATTACATTGTAAAGTTGCTATCTTGTTTTTTTTTCCTTTCCATGATTCACGAACGATGAAAAGAATAGGAACAAAATCGTTGTAACATTTTAAGATTACGAGTATTTCGATGAGTAAAGTTCCTAAAGTCTAAAACAATTATTGATTAATTTACTGTCATGTCTGTTGATTAAAAAAGGCCCTGAACGGCTCAGTATTACAATTTTCCGATTTTTTCAAACACAAAAACATGTTTGGCAACTGATTTAGTACACAAAGCTAACATATACATGTACTACCTAATAGATACATCTCAAGTCGTGAGATTTACATCTTAATCGCAATGTGAAGACAACAAAAACTTGTTTTGTGTACCACTCAAAAATGTCAATATTGTCAAATCAATTTCCGTAAGCCAACGGCTTCGGCTCGGAAGCGAGTCGATAAACTCCGGCTATCGGAATTCATCGGCCGCGAATCAGGGAGTTGAGCAGTTGACCCGAGCGTCTATCGGAAAATCGATCGGACTTTGAACACGCACCTGCTGCTTGTTTATCAACAAATATTGATATTTTCATCGACTACAAACTCATTTGTGTACCAAAATGAATGCAAACAGTTTCAAAGTGTGTGTAAATAGAAACCTGTTGGATTTATGTGTGGGAAACCCCAATAGGAGGCCAAATTCGGCAACTTGAGCCGTATTGGGGCTTTGATTAAGGGATTTTACAACCATACTTTATCGAACTATGTTCTGAGCGCCAATGAGTGTTTGGTGTAATTTGGTTGTAACTGATCTCGCTTTTGAAGGCTGAATTAACTAAATTAAGTTGATTTAAATGCTGTTTTCGAATGTTGACAGGATAAATAGAATAATAGGTACATGTATATAATATCTGGCTCAGCACGGAAACAAGATGGGCTAGGCAAGCCTCGTCCATCCAGTTTCCTAAGCCTCGCCAGGTATTTTTTCCCATTCGCGGCACTAACCTACTAACCTCTCTATGTATGTACTTACGACATTATTTACGAAAAATATCGCAAATTTTGTAAATATTTTTCCTGAGATATCGCACGTCTTCTCGCATGGCTTGACTCTCGTATGTATGTCAGTGTAACCATGGTAACGTACCTTGTGTCTGTTCCATGTTTATATGCCGACGAACTTTTGGCTATTAAAACTAAGAAATATTTAAATTTCCCTAAGGACGGAAACGTAAACAATGCCGAATGTTGACGAAATTTTCGTAGAATTCTGCATTTACTGCACAAATTACATCATTTACGGAAAATATCGTACATTTTGTAAATTTCACGTACCTAGCTAGATCCATAAGGAGGGCAACGTAAATGATGTCGAAAGTTGACAAAATATTCATAAAATTCCAAATTTACTATACAAATTTCGTAAATTTCGTGAATTTGTCACAGGGTGGTAGTGGTCCATTGGAGCAATGTGTATGTGAAATGTGAAGCTCCGAGCAAGGAAATATAAGTTATAACCGATTTCTCTGATGTTTATTTGCAACGTAAATGATGTCGAAAGTTGACAAAATTTTCATAAAATTCCAAATTTACTATAGAAATTTCGTAAATTTTCGACATAATTTACGGAAAATATCGTAAATTTTGTAAATATCGCACAGATATAATATATAATATTGTTTTAGCTCAGATGCATCTGAATTTGTATCTAGTGTTTTAATGATAGATGTTTTACTGTGATTGTATTGGTCCAATATAGTAACCTTAATGTTTTATGTACATGTATTATAAGCTACGTGTTATATGGTGATACCGTCTCCTGTAATTCTAATTAGAATGGCACGTGTACTGATTTACAATTGTAGATAAATGTGTGTTAACAATGCAACGTTAGACGTCAATAGTTTTTCATAATGACGTGGCGTGAGTTCATATTGGTCAGTGCCGGTGTCACAGAATATTCTCCCCCCCCCCCCCAGAATATTCTCCCCCCGGGGGGGGGAAATATTCGCCGAATATTTTCCCCTCCACACGAATATTCCCCCCCCCCCACCTCCATTCATTGTAAAATCGGGTGGGGGGGATAATATTCGGCGATAATTTCCCCCCGCCCCCGTCAGCCAAACCGTGTGTGATATGAGTCTGATGTAGGAGAGGGGGGGGGGGGGAGGGGGGGGATAATATTCGGCGAATAATTTGCCCCCCCCCCCCCTCCCAGTCAGCCAAACCTTCTGTCATGATGATGTTGTGTAGAGGAGAGGTGGGGGGGGGGGGTAATATTCGGCGAATAATTTGTCCCCCGCCCCCCCGCCCCCGGTCAGCCAAACCGTCTGTGATATGAGTGTGTGTAAAGAGAGAGTGGGGGATAATATTCGGCGAATAATTTGCCCCCCCCCCCCCCCCCACCCCCCCCCCGCCCCCCCGTCAGCCAAACCTGTGTAGTCTGAGTAGTAGAAGGGGGGGGGATAATATTCGGCGAATAATTTCCCCCCGCCCCCCGGTCAGCCAAACCGTGTGTGATATGAGTCTGAGTAGGAGAGGGGGGGATAATATTCAGGCGAATAATTTGGCCCCCCCCCCCCCCCCCCCCCCCCCCTCTCCCAGTCAGCCAAAACCTTCTGTGATATGAGTGTTGTGTAGAGGAGAGTGGGGGGATATAAAATAAAAAAAATTCGGAGGGCGAATAATTTGCCCGGGTCCGCCCCCGGTCAGCCAAAAACCGTCTGTGATATGAGTGTGGTGTAGAGGAGAGGTGGGGGGGGGGATAATATTCGGCGAATAATTTGCCTCCCCCCCGCCCCCCGTCAGCCAAACCGTGTGTGATATGAGTCTGATGTAGGAGAGGGGGGGGGGGATAATATTCGGCGAATAATTTGCCCCCCTCCCGCCCCCCGGTCAGCCTAAACCGTGTGTGATATGAGTCTGATGTAGGAGAGGGGGGGATAATAATCGGCGAATAATTTGGCCCCCCCCCCCTCATCAGTCAGCCAAACCTTCTGTGATATGAGTGTTGTGTAAGGAGGAGGTGGTGGGGGGGATATTATTCGGCGAATAATTTGCCCCCCCCCCCGCCCCCCACCCCGGTCAGCCAAACCGTCTGTGATATGGAGTGTGGTGTAGAGAAGGTGGGGGGGGATAATATTCGGCGAATAATTTTGCCCCCCCGCCCTCGGTCAGTCCAAACCGTGTGTGATATGAGTCTGATGTAGGAGAGATGGGGGGGATAATATTCGGCGAATAATTGCCCACACCCCCCCCCCCCTCCCCCCCCCCTCCCCATCAGCCAAACCTTCTGTGATATGAGTGTTGTGTAGAGGAGAGGTGGGGGGGGGGATAATTTATTCGGCGAATAATATCCCCCCCGCCCCCCGGTCAGCCAAACCGTCTGTGATATGAGTGTGGGTGTAGAGAGAGGTGGGGGGGGGAATAATATTCGGCGAATAATTGGCCCCCCGTCAGCCAAACCGTCTGTGATATGAGTGTGGTGTAAGAGGAGGAGGTGGGGGGGATAATATTCGGCGAATATTTTGCCCCCCGCCCGTTGCCCAGTCAGCCAAACCCTCTGTGATATGAGTGTGATGTAGAGGAGAGGTTCCAGGGGGGGGGGGTAATATTCGGTGAATATTTTGCCCCCCGCCCCCCGGTCAGCCAAACCCTCTGTGATATAAGTGTGGTGTAGAGGAGAGGGGAGGGGGGGATAATATTCGGCAATATTTTCCCCCCCACCCCCCAGTCAGCCAAACCCTCTGTGATATAAGTGTGGTGTAGATGAGAGGGGTGGGGGGGGGTAATATTCGGCGAATATGCCCTCCGTCAATCACCAAAACCCTGTAGTTTCAGTAGATGGGATTGGGGGGGGAATATTCGCCGAATATTTTCCCCTCCAAACGAATATTCCCCCCCCCCCCCACTCCATTCATTGTAAAATCGGGTGGGGGATAATATTCGGCGAATAATTTGCCCCCCGCCCCCGTCAGCCAAACCGTGTGTGATATGAGTCTGATGTAGGAGAGGGGGGGGGGGGGATAATATTCGGCGAATAATTTGCCCCCCCCCCCCCCCTCCCAGTCAGCCAAACCTTCTGTGATATGAGTGTTGTGTAGAGGAGAGGTGGGGGGGGTAATATTCGGCGAATAATTTGTCCCCCGCCCCCGGTCAGCCAAACCGTATATGATATGAGTGATGTAGGAGAGGGGGGGGGGGGGATAATATTCGGCGAATAATTTGCCCCCCCCCCCCCCTCCCAGTCAGCCAAACCTTCTGTGATATGAGTGTTGTGTAGAGGAGAGGTGGGGGGGATAATATTCGGCGAATAATTTGCCTCCCGCCCCCGGTCAGCCAAACCGTCTGTGATATGAGTGTGGTGTAGAGGAAGAGGTGGGGGGGATAATATTCGGCGAATAATTTGCCCCCCCCCCCCCCCCCCCGCCCCCCCCCCCCCGTCAGCCAAACCGTGTGTAATATGAGTCTGATGTAGGAGAGGGGGGGGGATAATATTCGGCGAATAATTTGCCCCCCCCCCCCCTCCCAGTCAGCCAAACCTTCTGTGATATGAGTGTTGTGGAGGAGTGGAGGGGGATGGGGATATATTCGGCGAATAATTTGCCCCCCCCCCCCGCCCCCTGGTCAGCCAAACCGTCTGTATATGAGTGTGGTGTAGAGGTGGGGGGATAATATTCGGCGAATAATTTGCCCCCCGCCCCCCTCCCCGTCAGCCAAACCGTGTGTGATATGGAAGTCTGATGTAGGAGCGGGGGGGGGGGGGGGATAATATTCGGCGAATAATATTTGGTTCCCCCCCCCCCTCCCAGTCAGCCAAACCTTACTGTGATATGAGTGTTGTGTAGAGGAGAGGTGGGGGGGATAATATTCGGCGAATAATTTGCCCCCGCCCCCCCCCCCCCCCCCCCCCCCCCCCCCCCCCCCCCCCCCCCCCCCCCCCCCCCCCCCCCCGTTCAGCCAAACCGTCTGTGATATGAGTGTGGTGTAGAGGAGAGGTGGGGGTGATAATATTCGGCGAATAATTTGCCCCCGCCCTCGGTCAGCCAAACCGTGTGTGATATGAGTCTGATGGTAGGAGAGGAGGGGGGATAATATTCGGCGAATAATTTGCCGATGATTGTGCCCCCCCCCCCTCCCAGTCAGCCAAACCTTCTGTGATATGGGTGTTGTGTAGAGGAGAGGTGGGGGGGATAATATTCGGCGAATAATTTTCCCCCCCCCACCCGCCCCCGGTCAGCCAAACGTCTGTGATATGAGTGTGGTGTAGAGGAGAGGTGGGGGGGGGATAATATTCGGCGAATAATTTGCCCCCCGGTCAGCCAAACCGTCTGTGATATGAGTGTGGTGTATAGGAGAGATGGGGGGGGGGGATAATATTCGGCGAATATTTTGCCCCCCGCCCGTTGCCCAGTCAGCCAAACCCTCTGTGATATGAGTGTGATGTAGAGGAGAGGTTCCAGGGGGGGGGGGGATAATATTCGGTGAATATTTTGCCCCCCGCCCCCCGGTCACCCAAACCCTCTGTGATATGAGTGTGGTGTAGAGGAGAGGGGAGGGGGGATAATATTCGGCAATATTTTGCCCCCCACCCCCCAGTCAGCCAAACCCTCTGTGATATAAGTGTGGTGTAGATGAGAGGGGGGGGGGGGGATAATATTCGGCGAATATTTTGCCCTCCGTCGCCCAATCAGCCAAAACCTCTGATATATGAGTTTGATGTAGATGAGAGTTGGGGGGGGATAATATTGCGAATAATTTGATGCCCCCCCCCAAACCCCCCCCCCCCCTCCCCCCCCCCACCCCCCAACGCCCCCCACCCCCCCCCCCCCCCCCCCCCCCTGAAACTGATGTGGTAATTGTCTGATGTTACAGATTGTTTTATTCTACGAATATGTAATCGGATTAAAAACAACAACCTGTAGTCGCATAAAGACCGGATATTTGTATTTTGAATAGTACGAAAGAGGATTGTCCATATTTTATTTCAGTACATGAAAAACGTTATAGTATTTATTGCAGTTCTAAATGTACAAGTAATGCATTTTTACATGAAAATGAACGTCACATGCATAATGACGTCATGATATGAACTGTTACGTCACAATGTGTATCTGACATCATCGTCACCATTCTCATTGCATGTTTATGTTGTATAATTTAATGTAAATTGGACAAAAAAGAAGTCAAAAGTGATCCGTACATACATTGCCAAGGTAACGATAAAATAAATTATGTTCTGATTTAATTTGAAATAGGTATATCTATATACACACCAAATATTAGACCTTAAATTGAGTTATAAAACTTTTCCACAAATTTAATGAATACCCCTCGTATACTAGGCTATATAGCTATATACCATGCACACAAAAAATCATACATGTATACTGTTACATTGCCACTTATGAATCAATAAAATGTTGTTTCCAGTTACATGCAGTTTTTATCAAGTAATCAGTTTAACCAGGTCACAATTGGCAAATTATACGAAACCGAAACATTACCCCCCCTCCCCCCCCCCCCCTCCCCCCACCTCTCCACTACATCACACTCATATCACAGACGATTTGGCTGACCGGGGGCGGGGGGCAAATTATTCGCGAATATTACCCCCCCCCCTCTCCTCACATCACACTCGTATCACAGAGGGTTTGGCTGACTGGGGGGGTCGGGGGGCAAATTATTCGCCAAATATTATCCCCCCACCTCTCCTCTACACAACACTCATATCACAGAGGGCTTGGCTGACTGGGGGGGAAACGCGGGGGGAAATTCCGTTTTGGCCATTCGCCGAATATTATCCCCACCACCTCTCCTCTACACAACACGCATATCACAGAGGGTTTGGCTGACTGGGGGGCGGGGGGCAAATATTCGCCGAATATTATCACCACCTCTCCTCTAAACCACACTCATATCACAGAGGGTTTGGCTGACTGGGGGGCGGGGGGCAAATTATTCGCCGAATATTATGCCCCACCACCTCTCATCTACATCACACTCATATCACAAAGGGTTTGGCTGACTGGGCGACGGGGGTAAAATATTCGCCGAATATTATCCCCCCCCCCCCTCTCCTCTACAGCACTCATATCACAGAGGGTTTGGCTGACTGGGGGGCGGGGGGCAAATTATTCGCCGAATATTATCCCCCCACCCCTCCTCCTCCTTACACAACAACTCATATCACAGAGGGGTTTGGCTGACTGGGGGGCGGTTGGGCAAAATTATTCGCCGAATATTATCCCCCACCTCTCCTCTACACCACACTCATATCACAGACGGTTTGGCTGACAGGGGGGCGGGGGGGAAATCCCCCCACCTCTCCTCTACACCACACTCATATCACAGACGGTTTGGCTGACAGGGGGGCGGGGGGGGGGAAATTTATTCGCCGAATATTATCCCCCCCACCTCACCTCTACACCACACTCATATCACAGAGGGTTTGGCTGACTGGGGGGCGGGGGCAAATTATTCGCCGAATATTATCCCCCACCTCTCCTACACAACACTCATATCACAGAGGGTTTGGCTGACTGGGGGAGGGGGGCAAATTATTCGCCGAATATTATCCTCCACCCCCACCTCTCCTCTACACCACACTCATATCACAGACAGTTTGGCTGACCGGGGGGCGGGGGGCAAATTATTCGCCGAATATTATCCCCCCACCTCTCCTCTACACAACACTCATATCACAGACGGTTTGGTTGACTGGGGGTTGGGGGGCAAATTATTCGCCAAATATTATTCGGCGAACATTCTACCCCCCGGGGGCGAAAATATTCGTAATGAGGGGGGAGAATATTCGGCGAATATTCTGCCCCCGGGGGGGGGGGAATATTCTGGGGGGAAAATATTCGTTTACACCGGAACTACGCTTCACATCGCAAAATAGTTTCTTCTGAATCACCACTAATTTGTTTCTTTTAGATACATTTTGTATATTTCTAAGCGTATATACTTTGCGAATGATATACGTATATAATAAAAAGGTTATGGATATATGCCACTCGTTCCGCCGCGCAACGATATTAAGCTCCTAAAGTCGCGCAATATCGCACGCTGCGGAACTCGTGCATATATCCACATACAAATCAAATAACCTATACATATGTATTACGTGTACCAGCGATGAGACGTAAATAAACCAATATATATCTACAGTCACATGTAAGTGGCCGTGCTGTCCAATGGAACGTACCTAGGTCCCTGAGGAGGGCGACTACAGCTACGGGGTCGGTGGCACTGAGAATGGCGCCGAACATCATGCACACGTTCCAGTCCCACTGGTACCTGAACAGGTATTTCCCCATGACAGCCGTCATAAACGACGCCAGCGCTGCAGCGTCACCAATACAAAGTTGCAACGTCAGCAAGAGATATAGGATGTCAGGATACACGTCATAAACGATGACAGCGCTACAACGTCACCAATACATTCGGAACGCCATGGCTGTCTTATATGACGATAAAGTATTTTATGCAGTACTAACGTCAATATATGAGCTCATTATGTGCATATATTGAGTAAAAATGCAAATATAATATATCATTATATCTTAATATTGAGTCAAACGTTCAATATATAATACCAGTATGTCTTTATATCGAGTCAAACGTTTAATATATCATACCAATATTTCTTTATATTCAGTCAAAACTTCAATACATGATATCACTTGTCTTTATATTAAGTCAACATTTCAATGTATGACATAATGTATTTGTATTGAGTCGAAACGTCAATCTATTGTACCATTATGTCATTGTATTGGGTCGAAACTTCAATATATGATGTCATTCGTCTTTATATTAAGTCAACATTTCACTGTATGCTATCGTTATGTCTTTATATTGAGTCGAAAGTCCAATATATGATACTATTATGTCTTTATATGAAGTCAAAAGTTAATTATATGATACCATTATGTCTTTATATGAAGTCAAAAGTCCAATATATGATACCAGTACTGCATAAAATACTGTATCGTCATATAAGACAGCCATGGCGTTCCATACATTCACAGGTTTATGAAGGAGGAGAGTATGAAAGCGTCCTGGTGCCGCAAATGCTAAAATATATCTACTCCTAATTATGAGAAACTATCTCCTAATTAGGAGTTAGTATTTCCTAAATAGGACTTACTATCTCCTAATTATGACTCAATATCTTCTAATTAGCATTGACACAGATAGTAAATCCTAATTAGGAGATAGTAAGTCCTAATTAGGAGTTAATAAGTCCTAATTGGGAGATAATATGTCGTAATTAGGAGATAGTAAGTCCTAATTGTGAGATACTAACTCCTAATCAAGAGATACATATATTTCAGCGTTAGCACCAGGACGCTTCCATAGCAACGTCAGCAATACAGAGTGTACATTACATGTGTATGAAGGAGGAGAGCGCTGTACATAACGTCAGCAATACAAAGTGTACATTACATGTGTATGAAGGAGGAGAGCGCTGTACATAACGTCAGCAATACAAAGTGTACATTACATGTGTACATTAAATGTGTGTGAAGGAGGAGAGCGCTGTACATAACGTCAGCAATACAGAGTGTACATACATGTGTATGAAGGAGGAGAGCGCTGTACATAACGTCAACAATACAAAGTGTACATTACATGTGTGTGAAGGAGGAGAGCGCTGTACATAACGTCAACAATACAAAGTGTACATTACATGTGTGTGAAGGAGGAGAGCGCTGTACATAACGTCAACAATACAGAGTGTACATTACATGTGTATGAAGGGAGGAGACGCGTACATAACGTCAGCACAAATAACGTCAGCAATACAAAACGGCAGGGGTGTACATTACATGTGTGTGAAGGAGGAGAGCGCTGTACATAACGTCAGCAATACAAAGTGTACATTACATGTGTATGAAGGAGGAGAGCGCTGTACATAACGTCAACACAACAATACAAAGTGTACATTACATGTGTATGAAGGAGGAGAGAAGGAGAATGCGAGCGCTGTACATAACGTCAAGCAATACAGAGTGTACATTACATGTGTATGAAGGAGGAAAAAAGAGCGCTGTACATAACGTCAGCAAACAGAGTGTACATTGAGTGTACATTACATGTGTGAAGGAGGAGAGCGTGTACATAACGCACAATCAAAGTGTACATATGTGTATAAGGCGAGCGCTCTGTACTACGTCAACATACAGAAGTGTACATTACATGTGTATGAACGAAGGAGAGAGCTGTACTAACGTCACAATACAAAGTACATTACAAGTGTATGAAGGAGGAGAGCGCTGTACATAACGTCAGCAATTACAAAGTGTCATTACATGTATGAAGGAGGTTGAGCGCGCTGTACATAAACGAGCGCTGTACATAACGTCACAATACAGAGGTGTACTAATTACAATGTATGTGAAGGAGGAGAGCGCTGTACATAAACGTCAACAATACAAAGTGTACATTACATGTGTATGAAGGAGGAGAGCGCTGTACAATACGTGCACATTACAGTGTATTACATGTGTATGAAGGAGGAGAGCGCTGTACATAACAACAATAGTGACATTACATGTATGAAGGCGGAAGGAGCGCTGACATACGTCTACATTACTAGGAGTGTACATAACAAGTGTATGAAGGAGGAGAGCGCTGTACATAACGTCAACAATACAAAGTGTACATTACATGTGTATGAAGGAGGAGAGCGCTGTACATAACGTCAACAATACAGAGTGTACATTACATGTGTATGAAGGAGGAGAGCGCTGTACATAACGTCAGCAATACAAAGTGTACATTACATGTGTATGTGAAGGAGGAGGAGCGCTCTGTACATAACGTCAACAATACAGATGTACATTACATGTGTGAAGGAGGAGAGCGCTTCATACGTCAACAATACAAAGTGTACATTACATGTGTATACATGTGAGAGGAGGAGAGCGCTGTACATAACGTCAACAATCAAAGTGTACATTACATGTGTATGAAGGAGGAGAGCGCTGTAACTAACGTCACAATACAAATAGTGTACATTACTGTGTATGAAGGAGGTAGCGCTGTACATAACGTCAGCAATACAAAGATGTACATTACATGTGTGTGAAGGAGGAGCGCTGTACATAACGTCAGCAATACAAAGTGCATTTCATGTGTATACGAGAGAGAGCGCTGTACATAAACGTCACAATACAAAGTGTACATTACATGTGTGTGAAGGAGGAGAGCGCTGTACATAACGTCAACAATACAGAGTGTATTTACTTGTGTATACAATGTGTATGAAGGAGGGAGAGCGCTGTACATAACGTCAACAATACAGAGTGTACTTTACATTGTTCTGATGGAATAAAAAGTCGCTGTAACATAACGTCAACAATACAAAGTATTGTGTATTGAAGGAGGAGAGCAGCGCTGTACATAACGTCAACAATAAAGAAAGTGACAACTGCGGAAGGTGTACAGTCAAGACAAATACATTACATGTGTATGAAGGAGGAGAGCGCTGTACATAACGTCAAGCAATACAGAGTGTACATTATGTGTATGAGTGTGAAGGAGGAGAGCGCTGTACATAACGTCACAATACAAATGTACATACATGTGGTGAGAGGAGAGCGCTGTACATAACGTCAAACATTACAGTGTGTGAGCATACATGTGTATGAAGGAGGAGAGCGCTGTACAATACAAAAGTCACATACAAAGTGTACATAAACATGTGTCTGATAGGAAGGAGAGCGCTGTACATAACGTCACAATACAAACAGTAGTGGATTTACATGTGTATGAAGAGAAAGAGAGCTGTACATAACGTCAAGCTCTAGAAGAGGAGAGCAGCGCTGTACATATCGGTCAACAATACAAAGTGTACGATTACATGTGTATGAAGGAGGAGAGCGCTGTACATAACGTCAAGCAATACAAAGTGTGCATTAACATGTGTGTGAAGGAAGGAAGATCGCTGTATAACGTATGCAAATTACAAGTGTACCATTAACATGTTTGTTGGTGAAGAGAGGAAGGTGTACATAACGTCAGCAATACAAAGTGTACATTACATTGTCCTGGAGGAGGGAGGCTGTACATAAAGTTCAGCCAATAAATGTGTACATTACATGTTTGTATGAAGGAGGAGAGCGCTGTACTAGTCAGCAATACAAAGTGTTCTTGCATGTGTGTGAAGGTGGAGAGCGCTAATACATAAACGTCAGCAATACAAAAGTGTACATTACATGTGTGAAGGAGGAGAGCGCTGTACATAACGTCAGGCAATACAGAGGTGTTACTTCTGTGTATTGAAGAAGGAGGAGCCTGTCATAAACGGTCAGCAATCAGTGTACATTCAGTGTGTGAAGGAGGGAGAAGCGCTGTACAGTCAGCAATACAAAGTACATTCATATGGAAAGTGAGGAAGCGCTGTAGACGTCATCAGGGATACAGTGTGTGTGAGGAGGAGAGCGTACTGGCAGTTGAATTGATATTATAGGTTGAAGGAGGGTGTACATACATGTATGTGAAGGAGGAGAGCGCTGTATAAGTCAACCAATACAAAGTATTACATGTGTGTGTGGAGGCAGAGCGTGTACTCGCCACCAATACCAAAAGTGTATTAAACGTTGTATGAAGGAGGAGCGCTGTATAACGTCACAATCAAAGTGTACATTACATGTTATAAGGAGGAGAGCGCGGTAATAACGTCACAATACAAATTGTAACATTTACGATGTGTAAAGAGGGGAGGAGAGCGCTGACATAACGTCTGCATAATTACAAAGTTGTTACATACTTGGTGTTATGAAGGAAGGAGGAGCGTGTACATAACGGCAGGGGTGTCCATTAATGTGTTTGAAGAGGAGAAGCGCTGTACATAAGGTAACAATACAAAAGTTTATATTACATGTGTGTGGAAGGTGGAGGAGCGTGTACATAAGTACATACAGAGTGTACATTACATGTTGTGTGAAGGGAAGGAGAGCGCTGTACATAACGCACATACAAAGACATTACATGTTTCTGAAGGAGGCAGCGCTGTACATAACGTCACAATAACAAAGTGTACATTATGTGTGTGAAGAGGAGAGCCCGTTACATAAACGTTCCACAATACAGGAGTGTCCGTTATGTGGTATGAAGGAGGAGAGCGCCTGTACACGTCCAGCAATACAAAGTGTGCAATTACATGTGTGAAGAAAGGAGAACCTGTACATAACGTCAACAAAATAGAAAGTGTATTTTAATGTGTTGTAAGGAGGAAGCGCTGTACATAAGTTGTGTGTTCACCAGAAAAGGAAAATGGAATAAATAACAGCGTACATTACATGTGTATGAAGGAGGAGAAGCGCTGTACATAAAGTGTGTACAGTACATGTGTATGAAGGAGGAGTGAGCGTGTACATAACGTCAGCAATACAAGTGGTAACATTACATTGTGGAAGGAAGGAGAGCGCCTGTAACAAATGTCAGCAATCAGTGTACATTTACATGTGTGTGAAGAGGAGAGCGCTGTACATAACGGTCAACAAATACAAAGTGTTACATTCATGTGTAAGGAAGGAGAGCGCTGACAATAACTAACAATGCCAAAGTGTAATTTACATGTGTGTTGAAGGAGGAGAGCGCTGTACATAACGTCAGCAATACAGAGGTGTAAACATTACATGTGTATGAAGGAGGGAGTCGCCTTGTACATACGTCAAAAGGACTATAAAGTGTACAATAACATTGGTGGGTATGAAGGAGAGAGCGTGTACATAACGTCAGAACTCAAAGTGTTCATTATGTTGTAAATGAAGGCGGAAGCGGCTGTACATAACGTCAACAATACAGAAGTGTACTAACAATGTGTATTGGAGGAGAAGAGGAGCTGTACATAACTCAGCAATACAAAGTGTGTACATTACATGTGTATGAAAGGAGGAGAGCGTGTACATAACGTCCGCAAATACTAAAGTGTACATTAAAATGGTACAGTTATGAAGGAGGAGAGCGCTGTACATAACGTCAAGCAATACAGAGTGTACATTAACATGTCTGAAAGGAGGAGGAGCGCTTGTACATAACGTCAGCAATACAAAAGTGTAACATACATGTGTGTGAAGGAGGAGAGCGCTGTACATAACGTCAACAAAACAGAGTGTACATTAACAAGTGTATGAAGAGGAGAGCGCTGTACATAACGTCAACAATACAAAAGTGTACCATTTACATTGTGTGTGGAAGGAGGAGAGCGCTGTAAATAACGTCAGCAATAAAAAGTGTACAATTACTGTGTGTGAAGGAGGAGAGCTGTACATAACGTCAGCAATACAAAGAGTACATACATGTGTGAAGGAGGAGAGCGCTGTACATAACGTCAAACAATACATGTGTATTGAAGCGGAGAGCGCTGTCATAACGTCAGCAATTTACATGTGTACATTTGCATTGTCCTGTGAAGGAGGAGAGCGCTGTACTTAACTCAGCAATACAAAGTCAATTACATGTGTGGAGGAGGAGAGCGCTTGTACAATAACGTCACAATACAGTGTAATTACATGTGTATGAAGGAGGAGAGCGCTGTACATAACGTCAAAAACAATACAAAGTGTACAATTATGTGTAATGAAGGAGGAGAAGGCTGTACATAACGTCAGCAATTACAAAGTGTATTTACTTGTTGTCTGAAGGAGAGAGCGCTGTACATAACGTCAAACAATTACAGAATGTACATTACATGTGTATGAAGGAGAGAGCGCCTGTACATAACGTCAACAATACAAAGTGTTACATTACAGTGTGTGAAGGAGGAGAGCGCTGTACATAACGTCAACCAATACAAGTGTACATTAATGTGTGTAAGGAGGAGCGCTGTTCATAACTTAAAACAATCCAAAGTGTACATTACAGTGTATGGAAGGAGAGAGCGCTGTCATAACGACAACAATACAAAGTTGTACATTACATGTGTCCGAAGGAGGAGAGCGCTGTCAATAAACGTCAGCAATACAAAGTGTAACATTACATGTTGTATGAAGGAGAGAGGCTGTACATAACGCATGTGTACATTTAACATGTGTCTGAAGGAGGAGAGCTGTACATAACGTCAGCAATACAAAGTGTACATTACATGTGTGTGAAGGAGGAGAGCGCTGTACATAACGTCACAATACAAAAGTGTACATTACATGTTGTGTGAAGGAGAGCGCTGTACATAACGTCAAAACAATTACAGTGTTCAAATCCATGCGTGTGGTTGGAAGAGGATGCGCTGTGATAACGTCGCAATACAGGTGTACATTCAATTGTATGAAGGGAGGAGAGCGCTGTACCATAAACGTCAGCATACAAAGTGTGTTGCATGACATGTGTATGAAGGAGGAGAGTGCGCTGTACAATACGTCAGCAATACAAAAGTGTACCATTACTATGTGTGTGAAGGAGGAGAGCCCTGGTAACATAACGTCAACAATATACAGAAGTGTACGTTACAATGTGTATGAAGGAGGAGAGCGCTGTACAATAACGTCAGCAATACAAAGGTGTGCATTTACATGGTGTGAAGGAGGAGAGCCCTGTACATAACGTCAACAATTACAGATGTATGTTACATGTGTATGACGAGGAGAGCGCTGTCTCATAACGTCAGCAAAAAAAACAAAGTGTGGACATTACATGTGTGTGAAGGAGGAGAGCGATGTAAATAACCGTCAGCAATACAGTGTACATTACATGTGCATGAAGGAGGGAGAGCGCTGTACATAACGTCAGCAATACCATGTGTACATTAACATGTGTATGAAGGATGAGGAGCGCTGTACATAACGTCAGCAATACAAAGTGTACATTACATGTGTATGAAGGAGAGAGCGCTGTACATAACGTCACAATACAAGAGTGTACATTACAGTGTATGAAGGAGGAGAGCGCTGTACATAACGTCAGCAATCAAAAAGTGTATACATTACATGTGTATGAAGGAAGAAGGATGCGCTGTACATAACGTCAAAACAAAATGCAAGTGTACATTACATGTGTATGAAGGAGGAGAGCGCTGTACATAACGTCAGCAATACAGAGTGTACATTACATGTGTATGAAGGAGGAGAGCGCTGTACATAACGTCAACAATACAAGTGTACATTACATGTGTATGAAGGAGGAGAGCGGCTGTACAAAATAACGTCAGCAATACAGAGTGTACATTACATGTGTATGAAGGAGGAGAGCGCTGTACATAACGTCAACAATACAAAGTGTACATTACATGTGTGTGAAGGAGGAGAGCGCTGTACATAACGTCAGCAATACAGAGTGTACATTACCTGCGTGTGAATTAGGAGAGCGCTGTACCTAACGTCAAACAATACAAAGTGTACATTACATGTGTATGAAGAGGAGAGCGCTGACATAACGTCAGCAATACAAAGTGTGCATTCCATGTGTATTGAAGAGGAGAGCGCTGTACATAACGTCAGCAATAAAAACAAAGTGTACATTACAGTGTGGGTGAAGATGAGAGCGCCCTGTACATAACGTCAACAACTACAGAGTGGTACGTATTCAATGTGTATGAAGGAGGAGAGCGCTGTACATAACGTCAGCAATACAAAGTGTGCATTACATGTGTGTGAAGGAGGAGAGCCCTGTACATAACGTCAACAATACAGAGTGTATGTTACATGTGTATGAAGGAGGAGAGCGCTGTACATAACGTCAGCAATTACAAAAGTGTGCATCTACATGTGTGTATTTATTTTTCAGGAGGAGAGCGCTGTAAATAAACGTATGCATATACAAAGTGTACATTACATGTGTGTGAAGGAGGAGAGCGCTGTACATAACGTCAGCAATACAAAGTGTACATTACATGTGCATGAAGGAGGAGAGCGCTGTACATAACGTCAGCAATACAAACTGTATACATTACATTTGTATGAAGGAGAGAGCGCTGTACATAACGTCAGCAATACAAAGTGTACATTGCATGTGTTGTGAAGGATGAGAGCGCTGTACATAAATCAGCAATACAAAGTTTACATTACATGTGTATGAAGGAGGAGAGCGCTGTATAACGTCAAGCAATACGAGTGTACATTACATGTGTATGAAGGAGGGAGAGCCCTGTACATAACGTCAGCAATACAAATTCGTGGTACATTACATGTGTATGAAGGAGGAGAGCGCTGTACATAACGTCAGCAATACAAAGTGTACATTACATGTGTATGAAGGTAGAGCGCTGTACATAACGTCAGCAATACAGAGTTGTACATTACAGTATGTGAAGGAGGAGAGCGCTGTACATAACGTCAACAATACAGAGTGTACGTTTACATGTGTGATGGAGGAGAGCGCTGTACATAACGTCAGCCACAATACAAAGTGTTACAATTTACATGTGTATGAAGGAGGAGAGCGCCTGTACATAACGTCAACAATACAAAGTGTACATTACATGTGTAGAAGGAGGAGAGCGCTGTACATAAACAAAGTCACAATACAAATTGTACAATTACATGTGTATGAAGGAGGAGAGAGGTGAGCGCTGTACATCACGTCAGCAAATACAAAGTGTACATTACATGTGTATGAAAGGAGGAGAGCGCTGTACATAACGGCTGGGGTGTACATTACCATGTTGTATGAAGGAGGAGAGCGCTGTACATAACGTCAGCAATACTAGAGTATTTTTACATGTGTGTGAAGGAGGAGAGCGCTGTGTACATAACGTCCACAACTACAGAGGTGTACATTACATGAAAGTGTGTAGAAGAGGAGGAGCGCTGTACATAACGTCAACAATACAAAAGTGTACATTACATGTGTCTGAAGGAGGAGAGCGCTTGTACATAACGTCAACAATACAAAGTGTAACATACATGTGTATGAAGGAGGAAGCGCTGTACTAACGTCACAATACAGAGTGTACATACCTGTGTATGAAGGAGGAGAGCTGTACATAAGTCAGCAATACAAAGTGTACATTACATGTGTCTTGAAAGGGGGGAGGGAGATCGCTGTACATAAACGTCAACAATACAAGTACGTTTACATGTGTCTGAAGGAGGAGAGCGCTGTACATAAGTCAAAACAATACAAAGTGTACATTACATGTGTATGAAGGAGGAGAGCTGTACTAATAGTTTGTTGTTCATTACATGTGTATGAAGGGAGGAGCGCGCTGTACAATAGTCAGCAATAAAAGTGTCCTTACATGTGTTAATGGAGAAGGAGAGCGCGTACATAACGTCAGCAATACAAAAGTGTACATACCCATGTGTGTGAAGGAGGGGAGAGCGTGTACATAACGTCACAATACAAATGTGTACATACATGTTTGTGTGAAGAAGGAGGAAGGCTAAATAACGTCGCAAAACAAAAGTGACATACATGTGTGTGAAGGAGGAGAGCGCTGTACATAACGTCAGCAATAACCAGAAGTGTTATTACATGTGTATTAAGGAAGGAGGGAAAAGCGCTGTACAATTAACGTCAACAATAAAGTGTACATTTAATGTTGTTAAGGCGGAGGAAGCGCTGAACTAAGTCGCAATACAAAGTGTACATTACATGTGTGTGAAAGGAGGTAGAGCGCTGTACATAACGTCAGCAATACAAAGTGTACATTACATGTGTATGAAGGAGGAGAGCGCTGTACATAACGTCAGCAATACAGAGTGGACATTACATGTGTATGAAGAGGAGAGCGCTGTTACATAACGTCAACAATATAAAGTGTACAATACTGTGTATGAGGAGGAGAGCGCTGTACATAACGTCAGCAATACTGAGTACATTACATGTATGAAGGAGAGAGCGCTGTAACATAACGTCAGCAATACAGAGTTACATTACACGTGTATGAAGGAGGAGAGCTGTACTAACGTCAACAAATAGAGTGTACATTACATGTGTCTGAAGGAAGGAGGCGCTGTACATTAACGTCAGAATACAAAGTGTACATTACATGTGTAATGAAGGAGGGTGAAGCTCTGTACATAACGTCAGCAATACTTACGAAATTGTACATTATCATGTGTGTGAGGAGGAGAGCGCTGTCAGTTAACGTCAGCAATACAGAGTACATTACATGTGATGAAGGAGGAGAGCGCTGTACATAACGTGGGGGTGTACATTACAGTGTATTGAAGGAGGAGACGCTGTACATAACGTCATCAATACAAAGTGTACATTACATGGGGGTGTGTGAAGGAGGAGCGGCGTACAGAACGTCCCCACAAATTCAAAGTGTTACATTGTGTGTGAAGGAGGAAGAGCGAATGTACATAAACGTCAGCATACTGTGTGTACATTACAAGGTGTGTGAAGGAGGAGAGCGCTGTACTAAACGTCAACAAAATAAGAAGTGTACATTACTGTGTTGAAGGAGGAGAGGCTGTACATACGTCACAATACAAAGTGTACATTACGATGTGTGTGAAGGAGAGAGCGCGACATAAAGTCAACAATACAAAGTGTACATTACATGTGTGAAGGAGGAGAGCGCTGTACATAACGTCACAATTACAAAGTGTACATTAGGTTTATTGAAGGAGGAAGGAGGCGAGTACATAAAGTCAACAATACAGAGGTGTGTAAAAAACAATTGTTGGGTTAATGATAGGAGAGCGCTGTACATAACGTCAAGCAATACATATTACATGTGTGTGATGGAGGAGAGCGCTGTACATAACGTCACAATACAAAGTGTACATTACATGTGTGTGAGGAGGAGGCGCGAACCTGTACATAACGTCAGCAATACAGAGTGTACATTACATGTGTGTGAAGGAGGAGCGCTGTACATAACGTCAAACAATAACAAAGTGTACATTACTTGTGGGAGAAGGAGGAGAGCTGTACATAGTCAGCAATTACCAGAAGGTGTACATTAAACAATGTTGTATGAAGGAGAGAGCGGTGTACATAACGTCAGAATTCAAAGTGTGCAATTACATGTGGTCTGAAGAGTAGAGCGGCTGTACATGTCAGCAATACTGTTTACATTACATGTTGTGTTGTGGAGGAGAGCGCTGTACATAACGTCAACAATACAAAGTGTACATTACATGTGGTGAAGGAGGGAGAGGCTGTACATAAAAGTTCAGCAATAAAGTGTGCATTACATGTTGTGGTGGAAGGAGGAGGCTGTACATAACGTCAACAATACAGAGGTGTTTGTTATGTGTCGAAGGTGGAGAGCGCTTTGTACATACGTCCACAAAACAAATGTGTGCATACATGTGTGTGAAGGAGGAGGTAGCGCTGTATAAACGTCAGCAATACGAAAAAAGTGGTACATTACATGTGTTGCAAAGAAGGAGAAGCGGCTGTACATAAGGTCATCAAAATAGAAGTGTACATTAATGTGTATGAAGGATGAGAGCGACTGTGATAACGGCAGCAAAAACAAGTGTTAACATTACATGGTGTGAAAGGAGGAGTGCGCTGTACTAACGTCACATACAAGAGTGTACATTACATGTGTATGCAAGGTGGAGAGCGTCTGTACAATAACTGTCAGCAAAATACAAAGTGTACTATTACATGTGTATGAAGGAGGAGAGCGCTGTACATAACGTCAACAATACAAAGTGTATTATGTGTGGTGAATAGGAGGAGAGCGCTGTACATACGTCACAATACTGTGTACATGAATGGGTGTAGAAGAGAGAGCGCTGTACATAACGTAAACAATACAAGTGTTCATTACTTGTGTATGAAGGAGGAGAGCGCTGTCCATACGTCAACAATACATGTCATTAACATGTGTAGAAGAGAGAAAGCGCTGTACATACGTCAACAATACAAAGTGTATTACATTGTGTGAAGGAGGAGAGCGCTGTACCTAACGTCAGCAATACAGAGTGTACATTACATGTGTATGAAGGAGGAGAGCGCTGTACATAACGTCAACAATACAAAGTGTACATTACATGTGTATGAAGGAGGAGAGCGCTGTACATAACGTCAGCAATACAAAGTGTACATTACATGTGTGTGAAGGAGGAGAGCGCTGTATATTAAAACGTCAGCAATACAAAGTGTAAATTACATGTGTTGTCGAAGAGAGAGCCTGAAATACGTCACATACAAAGAGTGTACGTTGAATGGGTATGAAGAGGGAGAGCGCTGTACATAACGTCAGCAATACAAAGTGTGCATTACATGTGTGTGAAGGAGGAGAGCCCTGTACATAACGTCAACAATACAGAGTGTATGTTACATGTGTATGAAGGAGGAGAGCGCTGTACATAACGTCAGCAATACAAAGTGTGCATTACATGTGTGTGAAGGAGGAGAGCGCTGTAAATAACGTATGCAATAATAAAGTGTACATTACATGTGTGTGAAGGAGGAGAGCGCTGTAAATAACCGTCAGCAATACAAAGTGTACATTACATGTGCATGAAGGAGGAGAGCGCTGTACATAACGTCAGCAATACAATGTGTACATTACATGTGTATGAAGGAGGAGAGCGCTGTACATAACGTCAGCAATACAAAGTGTACATTGCATGTGTGTGAAGGATGAGAGCGCTGTACATAACGTCAGCAATACAAAGTGTACATTACATGTGTATGAAGGAGGAGAGCGCTGTACATAACGTCAGCAATACAGAGTGTACATTACATGTGTGAAGGAGGAGAGCGCTGTACATAACGTCAGCAATACAAAGTGTACATTACATGTGTATGAAGGAGGAGAGCGCTGTACATAACGTCAGCAATACAGAGTGTACATTACATGTGTATGAAGGAGGAGAGCGTTGTACATAACGTCAACAATACAAAGTGTACATTACATGTGTATGAAGGAGGAGAGCGCTGTACATAACGTCAGCAATACAGAGTGTACATTACATGTGTATGAAGGAGGAGAGCGCTGTACAGAACGTCAGCAATACAAAGTGTACATTACATGTGTATGATGGAGTAGTATATTTGAGTCAAAATGATACAAGTTTATATGGAAGCCACCCACCACGTGTGGTGGCTCCCACACGAAACTTGTTATCATTTTTGCTCTCATATACTACTTGGATTTTCCCCCACTGTTCGGTGGGTATGTATGAGAAGAATGGAACATATTTTTCATCAACCGCGAGACCATATATTTCTGGCATGAGAAGATATGCCCTATTAGAGATAAGAAATCCATTGATTATACTCAGTATATATACTCACACAATGGTTCTAGTTAATTGTGCGTGGTTGAAGACAGGTAGTCACGAGAGATGTTTTCGTACCGTTATTTACGAGTATTGCAAACATCACCGGGCATGGATGAGAAGAGGTTCCGTTTCGCCTCGCCCATGTCGGCATTGTGGGGTAGGGACCAAATCCGAGTCACTGCTATGTCCACCATGCGGTGACACTCAGGCTACTCATCGAATGGTTAACAAGGAAGTACGTGCTCGCAAGTATTATCGTTTAGTAATAATTGAAATCGGGAAGTCAGTTAGAAAGATAGAATCGATCTGATGTGCAGTTTTGATAAGTCACGGTGTTTCAACACATAAACGCCGTAAAAAAACATTATCAAACTAATTTTATAAAATTGGAAATTGAACAGAAAAAACACTATAAATATTATTAGATAAAAATAAAATGGATAATAAAATACAATGTGAATTGAAAGCTTATAATGACTGTGTTGAAGAAGTTCACGAAGAATACGGGGGTTATAGTCCTATATATAAATTCTAAATTGAAAACACTAGGCGATATCGAATACATGAAATATCCGCGTAATTTATTACGCTCGGATAAAAACGTTGCATTTACAATATTATACCGGCAATTATGTCAACTATACAAGAGGCAAATACAAACATTAAGACCGATAATGCGTATCGATATGAAACTAAGGTGTATTATATAAAATTGTTAAAACCCAACGATTCAATTACGAATATACATTTCTACGATATCGCTTATAAAGATATTGAAAAATTATTATTGAACAGAAAAAAACACTAATAATTAATTTATGTTGTAATCACAACACCGAGTTCGAGCCTCGGTGGGACCTAAAACTTTTTTTTTTTTTTTTTTAAATTATTTAATAAAATATCACAATTTCGGGATGGTGGTGCTGTAACATTTCCTCCGACTTTATTTCCAAGTTTTACCCTAAATTTATCCCAATCAGTACTCTCAATCTTGGGCATGGTGGCGCGCGCTTTGATTCTAATATCATTTTTTTAATTCTTCATATCTCCCCATTTCTCCCACCACGGATTCAAACTCTGAATTTGATATTTCATTATCGGTCAACGCTTTGGACACTATAACGTCGATGCTATTTTTCTTAGACCTGGCGAGAACGGATATTCTATCGAGTTTTCCACCCGACGCCCTAATTACCATACAAAGTATTCCAGATAAAACGGTAATTCCACTGAAAACCCCTGCAAGTGGAACCGTTACAATTGTAGATAGCGTTGCATCAGTCCCCGCACCACTCATTACAGATAAACTTTATAATTCTCTAACTAAAATATCCTGCATAGCGACGATATTATCCAACCTAAAATATAAACTTCTTTCGTGAATTGGATTGGTATTGACAATTGGAAGCGGTGATTCGTTCATGATTTTCAATATATTAGTATTTTACAAATTAAGTTCAATTAACAATTAGACAATAGTGGAAGAACTGGCTGGGTCAGCGATTTTCGTAACAAAGTTAATAACACTACCTTCGGAAAGTCTAATTAGATCATCACCGGCGAACAAAACCACCGACGAACTATATCCAGCGAGTTTAGTGACTCCGATTGCCCGTTCTTCCCCATCCACTACGAGATTTATCATGACCGCGCCCACAGGTTTACCATTAGCATTAACCGAGCAGACCGCCATTCGGAGAAGTGTACCTGTAGCTGTCATGGCGTATCCCCCATATTTATTACTCGCTTTGGCACCGAACGAATATTCAGAGAGCCCCTCAACCAATGGGCCCCGCTTCTCAGCCCAAACTGTTATGACACGTTTTTGCGTTTTCATTGTTTTCAACAATCCGGCAAGCCCCCCGATAGAGGTATGGGCCTCAGCACGAATCTTTTCAGAGGCCTCCTCAAGCGCTTTGGTCGCGGCTCTACGAGCATGTTTCAGTTTATCGGAAACTTCGGTTGTTTTCCCGTCTAGTTCAGTAAGTGCCGCTTCTCTGATGAGAAAGTCCTCTGAGCGCAATACCCCATAAGCCTCCGTAATGGCCTCCTGGTGGTCTTCTAGGGCTTTTTCAACACCTAACCGGGCCTATTTTTGAAATTCAGTTATTTTCCCGTCTAGTTCAGCAACCGCCGCTTCTCTGATGAGAGAGTCCTCTGAGCGCAACACCCCATAAGCCTCCGCAAGGGCCACCTGGTGGTCTTCTCGGACTTTCTCAATGCCCGTTCGGACCCCCTCAACCCCCAACCGGGTCTCTTTTCGAAATTCGATTATTTTTCCGTCTAGTTCAGTAAGTGTCGCTTCTCTGATGAGAGAGTCCTCTAAGCGCAACACATCATAAGCCTCCGTAACGGCCGCCTGGTGGTCTTCTCGGACTCCCTCAATACCCAACCGGGCCTCTTTTCGAAATTTGGTTATTTTTCCGTCTGGTTCAGTAAGTGTTGCTTCTCTGATGAGAGAGTCCTCTGAGCGCAACACCCCATACGCCTCCATAAGGTCCGCCTGGCGGTCTGCTCGGACTTTCTCAATACCCCTTCGGACTCCATCAAGATCCAACCGGGTATCTTTCCGAAATTTGGTTATTTGTTTTCCTAGTTCGGTAAGTGCCGCTTCTCTGATGAGAGAGTCCTCTGAGCGCAACATCCCATACACATCCGTAAGGTCCGCCTGGTGGTCTTCTCGGGCTTTCTCAATACCCGTTCGGACTCCCTCAATCCCCAACCGGGCCTCTTCCCGAAATTCGGTTATTTTTTCACCTAGTTCGTTTAGTTCCGTATGCGTTTCTTCACGACTTTGTGTAGTCGCAGCCAGGGCATATACTCTAAGTTGTGATAGTAGACTCCTGTGAATCTCGTCCGTGGCAGCCGATATAGTTCTATTGATCAAGGCCTTTGTTTTTTCGGTAGCTAAAAAGTCGCTCTCTGTTGGGATGAATCCCCCTTCTGCCGGTTCCAAATTCTTTGAATTTATATTTGTCACCCAATCGGAAGAACTACCTGGTCCGTATATACTCATTTTCAATAATGTTGATAATATATAGTACGAACATGCGTTTAATTATAATTTTCTTAAAATTAATTAATTTGAAATTTCTAGGACGACCGAAATCGGGTAATTGTTCTTCAACTCTCGCCCTTTATCATCAAGAATAGAGATCGTAAATTCGTGGATGTGTCCCGATTCCAAAACTTTCATCTCGGGGTGAGGGAAGTCTAAGGTCACAGTCTCGCCAAAAAAACAATCGCTGGCTTGCACAGTTTTTAGTAATGTGCTGGGGGATCCGTCTACCGCGTTGTACGATGTGTTCACCCAATCCAGGTGCACCCGAGAGTTTTCGTTACGGCGAACTTTACTGGGGTCGTGCCGACGTGCTCGCCCGGATCAAACACTCCGTCATCGTTGGCGGGGTATGTTATTTTAAATCCTAACAGTGAGCCCAACCCCGGTGAGATCCTTAACTTTTTCTCAACGGTCAATGTCGTGAGCCCTGTGGCTTTCGAGACTGCGAGAGTGGCTACACCAGCAAGCTTCAACGTGACAAAATCTTGGAGTGCCCCGAAACTCCAAAGGCCGTGAGGTACTATGGCATCTGGTGGACTTATGGGTCTATGAGGACGAGTTACTGTAGTACCTGGTAGAACTATGAGGTAGGGTTCGTGGTCGACGTCATCGACAACTGATGTGAAAAACTCGAGCGTTTCAATGTTTTTCCACCCAACCGTGAACGTGATTGATCTGAGACCTACCCGGCGTTTTCCGCAGCAGTTGTCGATTGACTTTTGAAGTTCACAACTCCCTTTTTGAACATTAGTGATAGTAGCAAACATAATAATATCTTTCAATGGATACCAAAGCATTTAGCTTGAACTCTAATGCAAATTACGCGGTCGGAGGTAAATACACACAGAAAGACGTTGTTAACCACCTTGTACACCCAACCGTAACAGTTAGACCGGAAAGTGGCTTTACCACCAATTTCCCTAACACGTTTGAGACATATGTAGTTCCAAAGACTACTAGTCAAGATGTAATACTAAGATGGGATTTTCCCATATGAACTTCTGGCAGAACCAGCTAAATTTCGCTGTATGGTGTGCAACGGCCGGATGTGGAGTTTCACATCAAGACCATCTGACATCCAAGAATGTCATGCTCCGAAGTGTCTACAACTTTCACGTGTATTACACCATTAGGAGGATTCTCAAAGAACTAGGTATTCCACTACCTCAAGACGACGGCTGGGATCCCATTTCCAGCGCATACGACCGTAAGGCGTTCGAAAGATTGTGTAACGAATTTGGGGTACCAAAAGACGCGAACTGGAGACAGATGACGTTCGGTGATGAAGTGCTTGGTGGGCTTGCGTGTAAAGACGGTTATTGTCATTGGCTACCTACTAAAGTAACCCACGTGGAATACCTAGACCTGGGTGATACTCCACAGATGCGAAATGCGTGGATCACATTTATGTTAGATAAAAGCACTGGATTTAAGCAGGGCGGGGTTATTCGCCTCAATGACTCCATTCGCATATACGTATGGGCAATCCTCGCCTCACAGAAGCAAACGCGCAGCGCTATACTGGGCACGGGAACGGCCTTTGACGCACAAAAACAGTTCTTGGCACTTGTCGAGGACGCCATCTCAGCTAAGGTGGACCTCCAGAAGGCGATCCAGATTTATCAAGACGTTTTGCAGACTGCCCGCACACCTGTAGACTACGCATTTGGAATAGGTCTTTATCTGGCGCCGAGCAATATGATACTACGAGACGACCCGGTTGACGGTTACAATAATCAGATCGTAGTCGCAACCACCAATCAAAAAATCAGCCGCAACGGGAACGTGAGCACGGGTATCATCAACCCCCCCCCCCCCCACCCACCCCCAAGACGACGGTCGGGAGCGGAGTTGTAAGTGGAACCTATTACGTAAAACCCCCAAAACACAAAATGGATACACCTCCCTCAACTCCGTTGAACCCAGTACCCCCAATTCACAAATTGGATGCACCATCGAGTTCCCCCAATCCAATCATCAACAATGTTGAAATTGGAACAGGAGTGGAAACACCAATCGAGATTGGAAGCACAACACACGAGGAGGAGAAATTAGGGCTCGTCGTTGCCCTCGTGGCGATCGGACTACTCGCGCTTTGGTTTTAGGAACTCTCGAGAGAGTAAAAGTAGGAGACCGGCGATTGCCACGATTAAAGCCCAAGTATTTTTGGCGAGCCATCCGGCCGTTTTTGCTAATATAGATAGCAAGTAAGAAACGATATTTCCGATCAATCCAGGTAGTGCGGCAGCCGCCTTTTCGGCTAATTTAGCCAGGAGACTGGCGAGGGCTTTCAATTATTTTTTTACCCACTCCTTGGCTCCACCGGATGGCGCGGGTGCTGGTGTGGGTGGTGGCGCGGGTGGTGGCGCGGGTGGTGGCGCCGTGCCACCAGTGAAAGCTAGAACTATGGTCGATATAGTCATGCCGATAGCAACGACGATGCTTGCTATCGTGACACCCTGCTCTCTGAACAGAATGCGAAGACGCTCACCGAGTGTCGTCTCCTCGTGCAGGACCCTCGAGATTGTTTCGCGGATCCGACTTATTTGTGTGCGGAGAGCCTCACGGCAAGCCGATGCAGCCTGCAAGCGAGCTTCTCTTTCGTCCCGCAACGACCGCAGGCGTTCGGTGATCCGCTCGGTAGATTCTCTATCGCCACCGGCTTCCCCAAGTTCTTTTTCTTCTATCGCGATATGTTCATTCAGCGCCGTGAGTTTGGAGAGGTTAAGGACCAGTTCGCCCCCGGACTGTTTGCAGAGCCTTATCAAGTCCCCGGAGTTCGCGAAGAGGTAACGGTGGGTCATCGTTAGACCCTTGGTCGAGGTTGAATATTTCGTCTATTTCGCTGAACGTGATCTCCACCGTGTGAATAGCGTCGGTGGCTACACGAGGGACCTCGCTGAGCTCGACAGTTTCTATCGCGGCGGCCGTCTTCGCCATCGTTTCGTCGGTAGAATTTAGGGCTTCTACAGCGCGGGCGGGCATAATTGTTTTACCCCGCTTCCAATCTACGAATCCTAGTTCGTTCTTTACGATTTGGCCCCCGCCCCGGTTTCCGGCAATGGTGTTCAGAGCTAGGGGTTTTCCGGTATTCATGTTGACGATTGGGATATTTGATGCTTTTAGTCGCAACCTACCGTTCAGATCCAATTCGAACTTGGAGTAGTCGCGGCCGACAGATGGGACCAGACCGATTTCTGCCAAACTGTTGTAGTAGTCGTTTACAGCTCCCTCGAGTAATTCCCGACTTTGACTAGTGGTAGCGCCACATAATCCCCCCAATTGCGATTGGATTGGAACTGGAGTCTCTATGAAGGGCGTTTCGTTATCGTTATCGTTATCATCATCTATGTCATCATCATCATCATCGATGTAATCGTCTCGGCCAACTTCGTCCATGTCAATATCGTAATCAGCCATCTTTATAATCATATAATTATGTATTAAAGACAAAACCAGACGAGTTTAATAGTTTCACTAAATTATGTCTTCGAGTCAATACGGTCGCAAACTCAATCCATACCACAGACAGCGTGAGCCCCTCGTGGCAAAAGGCGTGAGACAGAGTGTCGTTATTACGAACAACCCATCGACGATCGACCAAAACCAGCAGCTCTTAGTCCGCTTCCCCAACCTCGGAGCTAACGACGTCATTGTGCCGGGGACTGTTCGCCTCGCTTTCACTATTTCGCTGACGTCGACGGACGCGAACCGAACCGTCGTTCAGAACCTGGGTCGCGCCATCGTCAAGAAGACCATGATAAAGATTTCTGGTAATGAGGTGATGTCGATCGATGACAGCGACGTCTACCATTGTTATCAGGACCTGTGGAAGACGGCGCAAGAGCTCGAAAACGCAGTCTATCAGGGTATTGACACCAGCAAAAATAACAACGTAACCAAACTTAGAATCGGGGCTGATAACAAGGCAGATAACAACGCGAGTGACAACGCGATCGCGGCCGCTTACGACAACCGCTTCTACATCCCGCTCGACTTTGAGTTGCTGGAGAGTCACATGCCCTACTATCAGAGTGCTTTGGCTGACCGCCTCGAATACGAACTAACGTTCAACGACTACGGCCGAGTTCTCATAGGCACCGACATAGCATCGACGTATACGATCGACAATGTTTCGCTGGAGTACGATATGACCACAATGCCCGAACTTGCGCGATTGATCAGAACCCAGTACGCCGGGCGCGTTGCCATACTTTACGACCGAGTTCTTCGCCATCGCAAGATGACGAAAGACGAAAGCGACACATTGTGGAATATTAATGTCAACGTACCCGCCCGCTCGATGAAAGGTATACTGATGTTGTTCGAGGATGCTCGGTTGGCGTTCGGGGCTAGAAAAATCGACAATTTCTATAACCCCAAAATCACAAAGGTAGCGGTGACGATCGAGGGAGTACCCAATCAACTCTACAGCGCGGGTCTTCGTGCGCACCAGAAGTGGGACGAAGTAAGAAAGCAGTTTGCTGCCGGCTCTAAGCGCTCTCCGGAGGTAGCCGCGGTTGCCAAAGACCTGCAGCTCTCAGCCGTCTCCCTCGCGGAGTTCCTGAATACCAAATACGCGTTATGGCTAGACATGCAAGTCAGCGACGACGACCAAATACACGGCAGCGGACGCCAAGTTGAGAACGCTAGTGAGGGTGTGACGATCCAGATAACCAAAGAGGCGGATGGAAATGGGCCATTGAACGTGTACTTATATATAATTACAGACGCACAACTCAACATCGAAGATGGTCGATACGTCTCAGCACTCTACTGATTTAATTAATTTTAAGAAAATTAGCAATCATTCTAACGATTTATTAATAAAAAAGCAATACCAATTCACGATATTATGGCCCACTCTGCCATAACATGTGGGCAGACAGGATGTGGAAAAACAGTTTTCATCCTCGACTTGCTCGAGGGGTCCTACCGCGATGCCTTTCGTCACATTGTGATCCTGTGTCCCACTGTGCGGCACAACGATACTTATCAGCGGCGCCCGTGGATATGGACCGACCCTGAGGTATATGTCATTGACCCCGGCGACAGACTTCATGATTGTCTGCGCGGCTTCTATCAAAGTTTCCAGGGCGAGCCCACCCTATACGTGATTGACGATTGCTCGGCCGAGGCTGCGATGACCAAAAAGAAGGACATGCTCTCCGAGCTCGCATTTTCTGGCCGCCATGCTAGGCAAAGCGTATGGATCTCCACTCAAAAGTACAACGCCGTCCTCAAGGATCTGCGCGAGCAAACGAAATGGGTCGCCCTCTTTCACTGCAAGGACCGAGACTCATTCGATGACTGTCTTCGAGAGAATGACGTTATCCCAACGCGTGAGGAGCGTCTGGAGGTTCGACAGATGCTTTCGGAAACTAAGCACGCCAAGCTTCTGCTAAAGACGGATCAACCAACTGCTTATAAAGTTATCAATTAATTACTGAGCAATTACTAAACGCTCGTTAGTAACTGCTGAGTAAATGCTTAACAATGCTTAGCAATTGCTGAACAATGCTGAAGAAATGCTTAACAATTGTTGAACAAATGCTGAACAATGGTTAACAATGTTAACAATTTGGTGCTCCGCTGCGAGCTTTGTTGCGAGCATAACGGTGATCATAAGTATCGGGTGGTGCGCTTGGCAATATGTTAAAGTTATGAGACTTGTAAGAATAGCTAAATTAATTTTAAGAAAATTAGCAATAATGAACTGTGACGAACTTCTCGATCAGCTACTGGAAGAAACATCAACTCCGATTGCCGACACGGTATCTTTCCTGAAAGATAATGAAACATCAACTCCGACAGAGCAATCGGGATCAACTCCTGTCGATACGAATGAAAATGAAAATGTGGCGCGACGAGAGCGGCTAGCTGTGCTGGTTGCTGGGGGACAATCGGAGCATTATCTCGGTAGGCGTCTCTCAATTTGTCAGGTGGATAAGATGTCAGATGCGGAGATTGATAAAATGTATGCGCGATACGAATCTAGGTTAGGTGCGGAGATGACAAAACTCTTGGATCAGCGGCTATTCATTTGTACGCAACCGCCGTTAGTATACTTCTTCCTATACCAAACACCGCGGGATTGATTCGCGATCTAGAGACTGACCCTTTTATAGGACACACTCTTAGAACAGCCTGCTGCTCAATTTATCACAAGTTTGGAATGTACTTAGCTCCGCAGACAACCGCGTTGACCACGGGTAAACACTGTCAATTTGGACATATATGCCCACGAACTATAAGCTCTAATATTAATATTATAAATGATGACACAAGACACACCTGCGAGAGTGACGGAACCACAATCTCCAACTTCAACTCCCAATCGAGATTGGATGAACTCGGAGATTGCTGCAGCTCCACAGGAGCCCTCAACACCCAATCGAGATTGGACGAATCCGGTTGCACGACATAAAAACCCAAAAAGACAGGCAGTTGGGCACGCGGCGGCTGCCACCCGAAAAGTTAAACAAGATAAAATACTCACCGAGCTTCGAGAGGCCAAACAGTCGTTGCAATCGGGGACGGACACAACAAAACATCTGAAGACAGAGCAATCGGGAATTGCAACAACACCCCCAATTCACGAATTGGAAGCACACTCAACAGTGTTGAATCCGATTGAACCCCAATACCCCCAATTAACGAATTGGAGTTGGGTGGTTGGTGGTGGTCTGGCAGTTGTTGGTGCCCTGTGTGTGTGGAAATACCCCCTATTACACCAATCCTTATCGAAAAAACAACCAGCCACTGTTCCGAAGAAAGTTACGAAACACCAATCGCAATTGGATGCGCCCCATTTAAACATTGATCGCGATCTCTTTTATATGCAATAATTATAATTATCAACAATGGCTAAACAAGATGGTAAAATGATAGTGAATGCGCTTTATCACGCCGTGGTGATATCGGGTTTCAGTATCGGGTATGCTCGACTATCAAAGATGGCCCTAGGAGGGTCCGCTCCCAAATTGGACTTTACTGTGAGAGACGTAGGACTCGCGACCTTAGATGTAGCGGTCGCAGTTTGGACCCGAGATTATCTAATTAAAGTTGGAATTCTACCTGTTAATGTATGGAAATAAATGGCTTCGATCGGAATAATGATAGGTGGTGCGCTTGTAAACGCATTGGCGTTCAGCGGTAGCAACTTTATATTCTCGAAAATGAGAAGCTCGAACGTGGATGAGGAGCGCAAGCGTCACAATTTAGCTGTAGAACAACTCAATAGCGCAAAGGAAGCGTGGTCGAAAAAACGAACCGCCCATCTGGACTGGGTCAACAAAGAGCTTCGCGGCGAGAATCACGCCGCGCAAACTTTCCAGAACGTTGAAGAAGCCAACCGCGAGTACGCGCTGGCATATCCACAGAAAAGTCTCGCGCCGCTGGATCGCGAGCCCAAACTTTCAGATTTCTATGTACCGCGTTCATCGTCGTGGGAATGGGTGTGGTGGGTCTCGTCGGCTACTATATTCAATCGAGATTTCAAATTAATTAATTTTATAATTATTTTAAAATAATTTTTTTATAAATATATATATATATAGAACGATGTTAGTTGACGAACTTTATTTTGCTATGATCGATGTAGGCTACACTGCCCTTAAATACCGTATAGCTGGCACAAAGGGTATGATTCGTCTGGCCCAAGATTCTCTCGAGACGTGGCGCGAGGACGAAAAAGCGGCCACCCTTTTCGCAAAGCGGATGTTAGATTCCTCCCAATCGTGTTCAACTCCAATCGCGATTGGGTTGAGGGATGAATTAGATTTTCCCATGTACCTTCAGAACTTAACCTCCAATCGTGATTGGACTTCCAACAAAGGTTTATTATTAACGACGCAGTTACCGGACGATCTGGTGAGGGCATGTTGGAGATTGTCCGATATATTAGAATACTTCGCATACGATGAACACGCGCAAACTTAATACCAAACTATCGGTTCGCCTAACGTGTAAGCTAGCGAACACATACTATAGTCCCCGCGGCTACTGGAAGTGACTCGCGGCCATCAAGAACCTCGCGGCGGCGACCAAGGTTTCAGAAAACGCTGTCAATGAATGGCTCAAGAAGCAGGCCATCTGGCAGATCTATTTACCCGCGCCTCACAATATTCCGCGCCCGAAATTCGACGTGCCGGTGCCGAACCAAGTTCACCAAGATGATCTCCTGTTTCTCCCTCACGATCGCGTCAGTTGGCCACTAAAGAGTCTAAGGTGGTGGCCGAGGCTCTTTCCCGAATATATAAGAGGAGTCCTCTCAAATGGCCGAATCTTCTCCAGGTCGATCCCGGCCGCGAGTTCATGGGCGCGGTCTCTCATTTATTGTCTAAGCACAAAGTTTATATCAGATGCGGCCGCGTCAACATCCACCGGGACCAGGGGATCGTGGAGCAGTTCAATCGAACCCTGGCTGAGACGCTGAGTGCGAATCGACCGAGTGGGTGGCCAGACTGCCCGCCGTGGTCTCCGCACTGAACGGAGAGCTGACCAGATTGATAGGTAAGAAGCCTGTAGATGCCATCAAGTCCAACAATGTGACGAGCAAGCCCTCTGCCGTCTCGCGCGGGCGACCCGTTGGTTTAGAGGAGCAACGGCTTCCATCGGAAGTTGACGTCCGGTACCTCTATCAACCGGGAGAGATCGAAGGTGGCAGCCGCCGCGCGACTGATCCCGTGTGGTCTCTGAATGTATATCATCTGGATTGTTCTATTACCAAACCCGATGAGCCCGTGCTCTACTATTTGGCTGATGGTCCGTCTCGCGGTTTTGTTCGAGAAGAACTTCTTATGGTACCTTCTGACACCCAGCTACCCCCGGATCTTCAGAGTCTTTAGTTCTCTCCCCTTTTTCAGAGTTCTTTTTTTGTTTACCTATCCTATAGTCTCGGTGTGTAACCCGTCTTCCATCACTCTCCTCTTGTCGTAGTACGCCGACAACCCCAACTTCTCCTGCTTGTACGTCTTCGTCACCCCGTTAACCATTCGGAATCCCCTGTTCTCCGCCATATCCCAACCCCCTTCGAGAGCACTCTTGTACCTTCCCCATGTCAGATCGTTAGATCTCTTCGACATCCCCTTGGCCGAGTGCTTAGATTTTCCGTCACCGCTCACGTAGTAACACTTGCTACACAGAGCGATGGCTCTATCTCCCTCGAATTCCAGCTTGAACAGTCCCGGAGTTCTGTTGCTCCACGCGTCCCACGCCAACCACTCGGCCTTCTCCTTATTGAAATGTATCTTCATCTTCTTTCTCACCACCTTCGCCAGCGTCTTCTCCGAAAGCGCGAAGTACATGCTGTCAGTGTCCATCTGTATCAGTTCGAAATCTCCGCGATCCACGTACTTGTCCAAGAAGTCGTAGTAGAACTCGAGCATCCGGAGCTTGGCCAACTGGTAGACCGCTATGCCACACTGAAACGGTCTGTTGATCACTACTCGAGTCTTCCTGCTCGATATCTCGTAAGCCTCCCCAATCTCCTCCAGGTCTTCGAACCACGCCGACTTCAGTGCCCGGTCGACAGTCTTCTCATCCTTCGTATATGTGGTGTTCATGTGTCTCTCTTGTGCCTCTATCAGCTTGCCACAACACGCGTTGCCAACCAGTTTGAATATCTCCGCCAACACCACCTTGCTCTTGTCGACGTCCCCCGTCCGTCTGGCAGCGGTGACTTCTTCCACGAACCATTGAAACGGTTTGCCGGGCGTGTAGTCTATCACCCTATGCACCGCCTTGACGATCAGACCGTGCTCCAGAGATCACTTTAGCAGTGGGGAGTATATGATCATCTTCTTGGCGGACATTGCCCCCACGAGTTTTCTCTGTCCTTCGACCCTTTTCCTCCCAGTCCCGGCCAGGTAGTCCTTCATGTGCTGCGGAACCTCGTTCTCATCGACTTCTCGATTAACAAACAGCGGTGACATTTCCGAGAACGTGTCTCTCAACGTTTCCGGGACCTCTATATCCAACACCGCAAATCCGAACCACTTTTTCACTCCTGACCTTCCTCACGAAACAGTCTATATACGACTGTCCTTCCGGGTCGTCACACGTCCATATCGTCTCCTCCCCGCACGGCATGTCTTTCGACAGGGTAGACAGATACAGCGCATTGGCGTCGTACCCCATCACCGCCTTGCACATTTTCTCCTCCCGACTACCTACCTGACCCCTGATCGTCGACCTGCCAGCCTCTGCGTATCTGGAGAACACTATGGACGGACCACCGACCAATCCCTTCTTCATCATCTCGCAAGTTTCAGACTTTGGCGATCACAGCTCGGGCGTGTCCGCCTTCCCATCGATCGACCCGCGGAGTAGGTACTGAAGGGAAACACCGGGCAGAGACACAGCATCCTTAAGTATATCCACACCTCTTCCCCTGTAGAACTCCGCCATTTTAGTCAGAGCCTCCAGGAACGGTCCTACATCCAATTCGTTGTAGTGTTGCAACCATTCCTTGAACGTCTTCATCCCATTTTCTCGGAATACCTTCTTACACTCTTTCCACTCGGACAACGACAGTAGGAACTCACCCTTCAACTTCGAGTACCACTCTGGATAGTCTGGCAGCCCCGGATGGTCGAGCTTGTCCGCGCTATCGAACCACTCGTACGGGAAGTGAGACTTTATCGTTTTACAGTCGTACGCCTTAACCCACCGGTCGTACGTGGTACCGGGTCCCAGATACTGGATGATGTCGAGAAATCTAAACTCAGGGATAAACAGAAACATCGTCGTGCTGGCTCTCTTTCCGACCATCACCTTATTCACGGTGGCCGCCAACTTCTCGACAAAGTACTGCTTGATGAGGTTCAGGTCGTACCTGCTACAGTTGAACCCCACCACCGGGACTTGGTCAATCTAAGAGATAATCTTTGCTTGCTGAGACTTCGATAACATATCTATGTCGGCCGGCAGATACTTCTTCCTAACCCCCTCTCTGATTGCCTTGCCTCTCATCTGTAGCTCGGTCACGAACTTCTCGACTAGCGTGTCAGGATCTCGTTCGCAGATGTGTGTGATCCCTTCATGCATCGTATCCCCCAACGACACCGATATAGGAACGTGCTCGACCTCGAAGGTTAGGTCTTTGGTGGGTCGTGTGGTTTTCGACTTGTCGAGATACACCTCGAAGTCGTATACTATCTGGTGAGGGTACAGAGTCGTCTCCGCCTCCTCGCGCGGCGATTGTGGATAGTAGGTATTCACCTCATTCAACCACTCGCACTCCCACATCACCACCAGCTCGTAACCCGCCTTCCTTATCTTGGCGTCTTGAATTTTCGTCCTCTTGTACAGCGATCTCGCGTTACCTCTCCTGCAGTGACTCGGACACCCGTGCCAGGAACATCCGTGAAACTGAAACACGGTCTCGGTCTCGTGACAGTAACCGTCGACCGGATCGCCGGCCACCCATCTCTCGCCACCGTGACAACAGTCGGCGTGATGTATGTGCTTTCCCACCCTCTCCACTTCTCTGTTCAACCATTGAATTGACCTCGCGCTCGCTGACCCCTTGCGATATAACGCCTTCTCGTAGGCCGACTGTGGTCTCTCTACCCTCTTACATGGACATGTCACCACGGTCTTCCCACCCATGCAGGTGGTCGCGTGCCTGTGCATGTTACACGACTTTGTGAACCGTTGTTGACATCCGGTGCACCCGTACTCGTTCGTCATCTTGCGGAGGTTCGTTATGAGAAATGAGTGACCTCCAAACATTCCTATCGTCATGATCTTCTCCCCAACCGCGTCGTAGTTTGCCGGAGACTTCATTAGGTACCATACTCCGTCGGTGGTGGGCTCGTAAACGCGAATACCCAACTTGAAGCGTTCTTCTACCTTCTTAATATCATCCATTGGGATTCCCTTACTACCCGGTCCGTTATCGTGACCGACGTATTCGCTAGCCAGAGCTCGTGCCTTTTTACAGCACCCGTCGGGTCTCCCTCCACGGTGGATGGCTATGCACCTAAACAGACACAAGTAGTCGTCGTACGTGTCGACGGAATACATTCCCTTTTTCTGTCTTAACCAGTCTGGGAGTTTTCCCGCTCCCATGAGAAGTTGTTGCGCATCGATGATCATCTTCACCTCTTCCGATATCAAACGAACGAAGGTCCATTTTGTGTTTGGTCTATCAACTTTGTCGATGTCCATTCGACCTTTCTCTATATCGGATATCCAACTCTCCGCTTTGGAAATCTCGTTTATCCACGGACTGTCCTTTGATTGTTTGTCGGTCTCGATGTTCCTAATACGATAAGAGCACGAATACCTCAGATAACATGCCGTGGTCATCTCTGGGCGAATTTTATTCATTATACGATTAGCGATCTCCCCATCTACCCCCCTCTCGAAAGTCCATACTATCTTCTTCCTACCCCTATCAACAGTTTCCCTAACTTCGGCTTCTTCGGCGAGAATCCTGGGACCCTCCTCCATCAAAGCTCTGGCGATATCTCTCCTCCTCTTAGGAGGTCTCCCCACCAACCCTTGATACATCTTATTGTAGTACGCCTTGCATAGTGTTTTTTTACGTGCGCTGGGATCTTCTTTTACACGCTGCGCGTAAGCAGTGGCACGCAGACTGGCCGTAGTCTCGTTCTCCAATTTCTCGGAGCGTTTTTCGGGGTCAGCGGGCAGTCGTCCGGTCGAAACCGCACGTCGCAGCCTCTCCTCGTAGACGACGGCTCGCGCGTCACTTCTCCTATCTGCTATATCTTTCTTGAGTCTCAAACCTCTTAGGGAAATTCCCCAACTCTTAGCTTGCTCTCTCATTTGCTTTATGGTAGGCATTATACTGAGTATAACCAATAGATTTTTATCGTTAATAGGGTGTCAGTTTTGTTATTTTATTTTTAATAAATGAATGACAAATTGCTGTATTTATACTGAGTATAACTTATGGATTTCTTATCTTTAATAGGGTGTCAGTTGATATTTATGACAGATTGTTATAATATACTGAGTATAACTTTATGGATTTCTTATCTTTAATAGGGTGTCAGTTGTTATTTTATTTTTAATAAATGTATGACAGATTGTCATATATACTGAGTATAACCAATGGATTTATTATCTCTAATAGGGTGTATTTCACCTTATCGATTATTGCACAACACTACCTGGTGTTCCATCTTCAGGTTTATATTTAGTAACAGCCTTCGCTTCGTGGTCGTGTGGGCTAAGGCGCCACTCTATGGAGACGTGGGTTGTGAGTTCGAATCTCGGCTAGACCTAAAACTTATTTCTTTTTTTTTTGCTCTAGGAAATATATGGTTTCGCGGTTGATGAAAAATATGTTCCATTCTTCACATACATACCCACCGAACAGTGGGGGGAAATCCAAGTAGTATATGAAAGTAAACATGATAACAAGTTTCGTGTGGGAGCCACCACACTTGGTGGGTGGCTTCCATATAAACTTGTATCATTTTGACTCTCATATACTACTGAAGGAGGAGAGCGCTGTACATAACGTCAGTAATACAAAGTGTACATTACATGTGTATGAAGGCGGAGAGCGCTGTACATAACGTCAACAATACAAAGTGTACATTACATGTGTATGAAGGAGGAGAGCGCTGTACATAACGTCACAATACAGAGTGTACATACATGTGTATGAAGGCGGAGAGCGCTGTACAAACAAGTCAACAATACAAAGTGTACATTACATGTGTGATGAAGGAGGAGAGCGCTGTACTACGTAATCGTCACATACAGAGTGTACATTACATGTGTATGAAGAGGAGAGCTCTTGTACATAACGTCAGCAATACAAAGTGCTACATTACATGTGTCTGATGGAGGAGAGCGCTGTACATAACGTCAGCAATACAAAGTGTACATTACATGTGTATGAAGGAGGAGCGCTGTACATAACGTCAGCAATACAAATTGTACATGTGTATGAAGGAGGAGAGCGCTGTACAAAATTAAGTCAGCAATACAGAGTGTACATTACATGTGTATGAAGGAGGAGAGCGCTGTACATAACGTCGCAATACAAAGTGTACATTACAAATGTGTATGAAGGGGAGGAGCGCTGTACATAACGATCAAAGCAATACAGAGTGGTTAACAGTACATGTGTATTGAGGAAGGAAGGAGCGCTGTACATAACGTCAGCAATACAGAGTGTACATTACATGTGTCTGAAGGAGGAGGAGCGCTGTACATTAAAACCGTCCAAGCAATACAAAGGTGTACATTACATGTGTATGAAGGAAGGAAAGAGCGCCTTTTGTAATAACGTCAGAATACAAAGTGTACTTTACATGTGTATGAAGGAGGAGGAGCGCTGTACATAACGGTCAGCAATTACAAGTGTGGTACATTGGATGGTGTATGAAGGAGGAGTGCGCTGTAATAACGTCAGCAATACAAAGTGTACATTACATGTGTATGAAGGAGGAGAGCGCTGTACATAACGTCAGCAATACAGAGTGTACATTACATGTGTATGAAGGAGGAGAGCGCTGTACATAACGTCAGCAACTTTGAAGAGGAGAGCGCTGTACATAACGTCAACAATACAGAGTGTACATTACATGTGTATGAAGGAGGAGAGCTGTGTGTGAAGGAGGAGAGCGCTGTACATAACGTCAGCAATACAGAGTGTACATTACATGTGTGTGAAGGAGGAGAGCGCTGTACATAACGTCAGCAATACAAAGTGTACATTACATGTGTCTGAAGGAGGAGAGCGCTGTACATAACGTCAGACAATACAGAGTGTACATTACATGTGTGTGAAGGAGGAGAGCGCTGTACATAACGTCAACAATACAGAGTGTATATTACATGTGTGTGAAGGAGGAGAGCGCTGTACATAACGTCAGCAATACAAAGTGTACATTACATGTGTATGAAGGAGGAGAGCGCTGTACATAACGTCAGCAATACAAAGTGTACATTACATGTGTATGAAGGAGGAGAGCGCTGTACATAACGTCAGCAATACAGAGTGTACATTACATGTGTATGAAGGAGGACAGCGCTGTACATAACGTCAGCAATACAGAGAGGATATAGAGAATAGTAGGTTAGTGCCGTGAATGGGAAAACATATCTGGCAAGGCTCAGGAAACGGGATGGGCGAGGCTCTGCCGAGCACATCCCGTTTCCGTGCCGCGCCAGATATGTTTTCCCATTCACGGCACTAGCCTACTATTCTATTTATCCCGTCAACACCTACAAATGGCTGTAAAATTCAAAAATAGTATTGACTGGATATCAAAAATGGTTCACGGCACCGTGTTTCACGGCACATACGCACTGTGTTGACGGGATAAATTGACAACAAGTATGGCGTATGACAAACGCCATGTGATTTTGTACCTCCGGACATACTCGTAATTTAATGAAATACGTTTACCAAATGTACAATATCTTCCGTATATGGTGTAAAAAGTTGATAACATTTTCAGAGTACATGCGGATTTATAGACGTGCACATGTACTCTGAAAAGTTTGTCAACTTTTAACTTTACTTATGGAAAATATTGTAAATGTTGTAAACGTATTTAAAGAAATTACACAGGTCAGATGTCCGAAGGAACACAATCACATGGCGTGTCTCAATTATAACATATGAGACACGCCATGTGCTTTTGGTGCAAAAGAAGTCCGGTATAAACAAACATAATCCGGGTATGTTCATGTCACCGACAAGGTTTGCTTGGACATGGACGAGCAGTAAGCACAGTAAGAGAACCTTTGTATGGAAGCGTCCTGGTGCCAATGCTAAAATATTTTGATCACCTAATTAGGAGATACTAAGTCTTAATTATGAGATTGCGAGTCCTAATTAGGAGATATTAAGTCCTAATTAGGAGATAGTAACTCATAATTAGGAGATATGTCCTAGTTAGGAGATATTATCTCCTAATTAGGACTTGACACCCGGATGCTTCCATACCTTCGGGTACGTCGCCCGGGTATAGCCAGCAGGACGACGTGGATGACTACCGAAGCAAGTTCGACCTCGCCTGATACAACGTCACAACCAAAAGCCGAATTAGACATCGACGACTAAGTAGAGAACATTTGAGACAAGCCATGTGATTTTGTACCTTACAACATGTGAGATTTTTTATGAAATACATTTACAGAAACTGTGATATTTTCTGTAAATGACGTCAAAAGATGACGAAATTTTCATAGCAAATGCGGAATTAAATTCCGCATTTGCTTTGAAAAGTTCGTCAACTTTCGACATCATTTACGGAAACTGTCGTAAAGTTTGTAAATATTTGTTCATGAAATATCGCACATGATGTAGTTAGGTACACAATCGCATGGCTTGTCTCATTTGGGTACATACCGGCCTTACATGACGTTAGCTGACGATAGGCCGTTAAATACCAATGAATCGAATCAATCAAATCAAATTATGTTGGTACGTACCTAGCCCGGGTATGGCCAGCAGGACGACCTGGATGAAGGCCTTGATGAAGGTATGCACATCCATTGCGAACGCCGACTCGAACAACAGTACGGGCAGGAAGATGCTGAGGATGAGGTGCGGGTCGGCGTCCACGACCTTCGCGTAGGCGTGCACGTTTTCGTACTCCCGGCACAGCAGGCCGAACAGGAAGCCGAGCACGAGCAGCACGACTGTGTACGGCAGCCGCAGTTTCAAACCTTGGATCACCCGGCGGGTCAAGGCTGCATTATATCAGGGCCCGTGTATGAGACACGCCATGGAAAATTGAAAGTTGAAGAAATGTTCAGAGCATATGCGGAATAGTTTCACGAAACCTGCCCAAATATTACTGCCATATAAACAATGCAATTTATTTTTATATAATATTAAATATTATCAAAATTTATGAATGAGCCTTCTTTTTATTTAGTGAAATTTTGTCAAATATTGATTTTATTACGAAATATTGATTTGTCTATGTGAATACATGGGGGTAAATGAGGTGGAGGAGTAAACAAACAAATCATTTTGGAAATTGACTCCAAAACCTGGCTATATAGCTTAGAAATGGTTCAACAAAGAACACAAAATTTAACGTATTTTGTAATCCCACTATGCGTATTCTGCTAAAATAAGTGCGTAAAATACACCACTACGCACCTTATATGGAGCTCTGAGTTAATTAATTATAGTTAATCATCTTGTCATCATAAGTATGGCTAATTTACAGATGGCGTCTAAATAATTATATGTAAAAATGACCAACGTCAGTTGACCAAACAAAACATATATAAGAAAAATCTGTGTATTATACTCTAGCATGAACCGTCAATTGATAAAAACGATGTTAGTACGTCAGAGAATATGTTGTTCACTTTGGGACATAGTTGCTGATAGTAACTGTCAACTTCCCGTACCTTCCGTAGCATATACAGTGGAACCACTCTAAACCGGACACCCTGGGATATTGGGCACAGTGGCCGCACGGGTTGGGCATATAATACAAATATGGATGATGATAAACATACATGTGAAGTTTTGAGTGAAGTGGTTTCAGAGATATAGCGTTCTTGATTTGAGCATACACTCTATGATGTGAGCATGTACTAAGTAAGTAAGTAAGTAAGTAAGTAAGTAAGTAAGTAAGTAAGTAAGTAAGTAAGTAAGTAAGCAACGTCTTTATTTATAGAAGAACCTCAGTTGGCATAGCCAATCTTCACTGAGATCATCTATCGATCTACAAGTACACGCATATTTAACAAATAATACTGATACAAGTACATGTAAACATGGGTCACAATGTAACACTCGCATGAGTATGATTTTCTTATATATATGATAAAACCGTACATGAGTATTAAATTGAGAGCTAATCATGTTTGAGTACTTGTATGAACATGTACATGTACTATGTATTTGCTCTTAAGATTTTCCACGGACTTGGCAGTTTTAACATACACTGGTAGATCATTGCATATTTTGGCTCCAAAAGAGACGAAGGTTGACCTGTATAGTTCAATATTAGGTTTGGGTAGATATATATTGTTTTTATCTGCTGACCTTAAGTTTAACCCATGAATTGCTGTTGTTTGTTTAAATGCATTGTTTAGATAATTTGGGCATAAGTTATTCATGCACTTAAACATTTGAATTGCTTTTTGATATTTTATTCGGTCTTCTATTTTCATCCAATTAAGTTCCTTAAAAAGTTTGTCGGAGGGGTAGTCTATAGGTTTATCCAAAATAATGCTGGCTGCTTTCCTCTGTACTTTAAGAAGTTTAGAGAGTGACTCGAACTTCCCCAAACAGATGCGCAGTAGTCGATATGTGGTAATATGTATGAATTAAAGAACAGTATTCTACTAGGTTACGTTAAGTCCTTTTTTTATTCTGCACAAAAGATATAATAATGAATTGCATTTGTTTGACAATGTTTACTACCTGGGGTTGCCACGATAAGGATTCGTCTATATAGATGTGAATTCCAAGTGGCTTTTCACAGGATGTCTGCTGAAGCTGCATAGTATTACATATTATAGCTGGAAGGTGTTCTCTATTCGATTTAAGTTTGTGCTTAGTTGATAGGATCATTGACTTGGTTTTATCAATATTCACTGACATAGCATTGACTCGACACCTCTAGCCGATTTCACCAACATTGCAAAGTATACTTTTCTAGCAAAGTATATTTTGAGGGAGCAATCATATATTTTTCCTGAAATACATTATTTCATATAGAACTAACAACTGCATATATTTGATAACTTTTTATTATACTAAATTTGTTACTATCACAGCCAAAATGGCTGTGATATGTAATAAATTCAGTATAATAAAAATTAATAAATTTATTCTTAAATTGAAAATTTCTCTCTCAAAGTATACTTTGCTAGAAAAGTATACTTTGCAATGTTGGTGAAATAGGCTACAGGACTCCACTTCAGCCAGGTCATAATTGAGGTTTGCTGCTACTGCATCTGGGGATTTAGCAAATGTGGTCAGTGTACTGTCATCAGCAACTTGGTTAATGGCTGTGATCCAGTCAAGCTCTGGTTGAATTTTTTTGCTAACACGGGGGCCACTACTTCTGGCACCATTTTCAAATATTTAACTGATATACATGTGTCATCAAATCCTGTCGATTTAGATGAATTTGATTAGTTGATTAATTTGTTTTAGTACAAATAATACGTTATTTGAGGTATACGAAACTCAATACTGTGTGGTAATTTTTCATGTATGTGGTTGTCATGCATGTCATTGTATGGATTGAACGAAGTAGGATATGTGTCATAGTTCTGAAATACTGATATAAAAAGATCATTAAATGCTAGTATTGCTAGGGTTAGTAATTAAATTTCCATTGTCGTCTGCTATAAACTGGGTTTGATTGTTCTTCCCCTTCCCAGAAAGATCATTGAGATTTGTCCAGAACTGTTTAGGATTTGCTTTATTGTCAGAACAGAACATAACAGAACATGTCTTTATTTTGCAAGACTACATAAGCATGATGTAAGCATGGTAAAAAGGCGACAGTGTGTCTGCTATAATGTAAAGGTGGCATGCATTGCAAATGATGATGTTCATATTTTGTTGTATTAAGCATCTTGATATAATCATGGTAATGAGAGAAATGAAGTACATATATTTTGAGAAAGATATTATAGAAAAATATATAACTAGTACAATTGGCGGGAGAAACTTCACAATGTGGTCGATAAAGATATATAGTGTTGTTCTTACATTCGATTTTTCATATCGACTTGTTTTTAAAAGAATGCAGTAAACTCTGTGTATAAAGTAAGTTCACCAATTGTATCATTTGTAGATATGGATATCATAATTTGAGATAAATGACCATTGAATTCTAGCAGACTGATGGTACATGTAGCAAATAATTACAATATATTGGTTAGTGTTAACATAACCCAACGGTGTTCCATCTCCATAAGTTGGGGAAAAGAAACCAGCTTTGGTTCTTGATTGTTTATCCTGTTGTTAACACCCTCACGTTGAAAGCGAAATTCGAAAGCACGTGAGAACGCCAATAACCTGTATAACCCTTTCAACACCACAGACCTGTATTGCGGTATTGGCAAAACTTGAAGGTCCAGATGAGCCGGCTCGCGACGAGCCGTCTTATCAGGATCTACACTCTCCGCAAGTAATTTTCATATTTTTGGGAACAAAAACACGGCCTCCTCATAAATGGATTAGTCTGAAAATCGTTTTGTGACGATTGGATTGGTTGAAAAAGTAATATATCAAAATCCATTCCAGTTACTTAGGGGTAAAAGGGTTAATTAATATATTGTTTCGTTTGCTGGAAATTCAGTAATAAATAGCTTAATTTCTTCTATCTCAAGGCCAGACTGTTTTATTACGCCACATTTTGAAGTTTACTGTATCTTTCACTTTATGAAAATGATCTCTTTTCCTGCTTGCCTGCAGTGTGTCAGATGTAAACCAGTCCGGTTGCGGATTTTTTTTGTACACGTTTTTTACGTTGCGGTGCATGTTTGTTCAGAACTGAGAGGTATAAATCCATGAATAGTTTTAGTGAATAGTTAGGGTTGTTAAATATATGTATTACACTCTTGCAAATTATTTGCATGGATTTCGCTGTGAGAGAAAACCCGTAATCAACTTCTTACAAATAATACACCGTGAAGAGAACACCCGTAATTGCGCGCCTGTTTTCTTGGAAACCACGAGCTACAATGTAAAATGTTTACTTTTTACTACAGTCAAAATAAAGTTATTTGAAAATTTGGAAAGGGTCTCGACTAATCTTGAATGTTAATGTGATAGAACACATTCCAAACATGCACTCAAATATATCTGGTTCATAGAAACAGCTGCGTAATTTTGATGTAAAACAGTTTACATGACGTCACATTTGACGTCACACAACGAAGCGTCAAAACGCGGGAAAACACGTCTTTGTATAACTATGCTTGTATAGATCTATGTTTATTGAAGGCATTGCACTAACGTTTCTCCAAGTTTGATCATGAACCTGGGAAATAACATGACACAGTCACAGTATGGGATTGCGTTTATGTTGATATTGTTGCTGTGGTTCATTACTGAGGGAATTTGATATATAATGCGACGAATTATCCATTACTTGTTCATCAACCTCATGCACTGCTTCTTATAATTCTCTTTTAATGATTATTTTATAATCGCATTTGTTTCCAACATAGAGCATCATCTGAAAACTCATTTGTCCATTTTTTGAGATTGTATTTCTTCTACATGCTTTCGGGCCGTCTGTGTTACATATACTATTTTATTTACATATTTGTTTTGTTTTCACTCTAGACATACGAGTTTCCGATTGTGACTGTATGTTAATATGTTCGGTTTGTATCTTTTCGATCATTAATGGACTTCTGCTGTTTAATATACTTTGATACTTTATAAACTCTTCATTTCTTATGTTGAATATTGTTGAAAAATCAGTAAATCGTAAAAATATATTTATCCAATAATCATATATATTACGTTCAATGTATTTTATGCCCTTACCATATCAATCCTCAAAAAATACTATTTTATTTTGATGTTTGAGATTTGAATTGTTCCAAATTATTTCCTTCGAAACTATTTCATTGTTTTTGGGAATAGTTAACATGTGCCCACGTTTTCATGATATTATTCAGAAACCTATTTTCTTCTGCGATATGTTTTACATCTTCTGGTTTTAAGTTACATTCAAAACTAAATGTTCCACCATATCTTCTAAGTATTTTTCCATAAATTTATTTCAAATTACCTATGTTTGTTGAGTCATATATAGTTTTTACCCAAGATGCTCTTATTGAAGTTATAAAACTATATACTATCTATGTCCAGTATTGTCCCATAAAAAGTTAAACAATTTATTTTTAATTCGTTTAATCATATTGTCTGGAGGATCGTGTCACACTGTTAAAGGGTATACATATCAATTTTGGAGCTGCAAATGTTTCAATGACAGTAATTGTTTCAAGTAAACTTAATTTCCTTCTTTTCCATTGTTCAAACTCTATTATTTTTGGCATAATATTGTATTCATAAATAGCAGAATTGTCATTTAAAAAGGTAATCCCTAAAGTTTTTGCACTGGTTGAAGTCCATTTAAAATTCTTATTGGGGCAGTATGACACATTTGTATTGTTTAAAGCACCCACTCGCATTACAATAGATTTGTTTGTGTTAAGCTTGAGGTCTGATATTTTAATGAATTCGTCTATTATGTAAATTAGCTTTTCAAAATATTTCCGTGTACCATCCGAGACAAAAGTTGCATCGTCAGCAAACATCGTGTTTTTCGATTCTATATCACGCCTGTTATGTCTTTTTCGTTTATAATTCTAATGTATAATATTTAAATCACAATAATAAAGAGGTAAGGTGATAATGGACAGCCTTGACCTCTACTTATTGAAAAGAAGTCCGATAAGTAACCATTGTTTGAAACAAGCTTTTTTGCGGCAGAATAAAACAGTTAAACCCAATTCAATATATCGTTACCAACATTAAAATGGTCCATAGCTTTCAAAAGAAACGAATGTTCCACAGTATCAAATGATTGTTCAAAGTCTGCGAAAAAAATAGGCCTGGTGAGTCGGTTTCGTTTAAATAGTCCATTGATTCATATAGTGTTCTAATGTTTTCACCTATGTACATACCCTTAAGAAATGCCGTTTGTGAATAACCAATTATAGATGGTAATACTGTTTTAAGTTCTATTTACTATGGCCTTCGATGCAATTTTGTGGTCTACGTTGAGTATTGATATTGGCCTCCAGTTTGTAAGTATTGATAAGTCACTGTCTTTCTTTGGTATTAATGTGATTATTCCCTGCTTTTGCATTTCACTTAGCATTCCATCTGCTAAATAATAGTTAAAAGAGTCAATATAGTTATAGCATAATATCGTTTTATGTCATTCCAGAATATTTTATAGAACTCAACAGTTAGACCATCTGAACCCGGGAATTTACTGTTTTTCATTTCTTTTAAGGGCATACTACATTCGTATTCAGAGAGATTGCCTTCACACAATTGTTTATTGTCGTCTGATAATTTACTTATGTTGTTATTATAAGCAAAGAAGTTGTGATGTGTATGTTGGATCTCCTTTTGTGTATATAATTTATAATAATATTCTTTTCTTCGTGTAATATTTCGTCATTGTTCGGTATACTATGTCCATTTAGATTTAACCGGGTTACTGTTTTATTTTCTGATCTTTTCCTTTCTAAGTTCGCAAAATATTTAGTATTATTTTCCCCGCCCTCAACCCATTCGGCTTTTGATCTTAGTATAATCACAGGCGATTGAACTCCCCACCCACATACCCCCTTAGATAAATCAATCTAGTCCGACAATACTACGTATATAAATTTATAATAGTATACTGTAGGAGGTGGGGGCGGGGCTCTGAATGTGGATAGGGGACTTCAATCGCCTGTGGTATAATCTCTCTAACTTTCTTTTCGTGTAGATCTTGTAAATTGTCCTTTTCATTTGTTAATTAATTTAAAACGTTTTTCGACATATTATTTGAATAGTCTGTTTCTAATTTATCTATTTCTTCTATTAACCTTTTCTCTGTCCTTATATTTTTTTTCTTTTCAATGGACGCATATTTTATTGTTTCGTTTCTTATTGTTCCTTTTATTATCTCCCATAGTGTGTTTGGAATAAATTCCGCTATTTCAGCTATATTGCGTTTTATTATTTGTTGGTATTCTGTTTTCAAAAGTAGACTATTTAAATATTTAACGGTGCTGTCCGATGATTTCGCACAGCTAAGGAAACAATAACGTAACCGATCTATAAATATCGCATATTCAGACCTACAACTTTATATACATAATAACTCGCCATTCCGCCGTATTTCTACTAAATATCATGCAATAAAACAAAGTGCAACAGTGTAAACGGCCGCCATTTGATGACGTCAGTAACTCAGTTAATTATATTTGTCTATGGTGGCCAATACACGCACACTGAGTGTCAAGTCTACGTTCAGGGAAGGGGGTCAATAAGTCAGTAAGTGGTAAATTACAGTCCGGGAACAAATGACAGTATAACACATCCAGCGTAGATTAATACCCAGATTAATGTAAGTACTCAAAATACGACAACAACAAAATTCTAACAAGTTTGGGCTTCCATACATTGAACATTTTGTCTGCGGTTTCCCCAATGACGTCATTAGTATGTTTTCATACACTCGATCACAAAACAATAAACATGGCGTTGACTGACGATGTCTTCTGCAAAATGTGATCTATTTTTGAGAAAAAAAATTGTGCATGTAATAGGATGTGAAGAGTAAAACTGACACCAAAAAATAAACTTGTACTCACCAAAGATACTTAGGCTGGCCAAATATCGTCATAAGTTGTACAGTTTATGAAAGGTTTGACTACTAAAATACCGACACCAGGTAGAGAGAGGTTGACAAGGCTAATTAAACAGATGCGCAAAATCACCGGACACAATTGTAATTTAAAATAACCATCAATCTTCAATCTTCAAAATAACCTGGACCTCTTTAATTGCACTGTGTTTGTGAACAAATATAATAAATTATATTATTGAATTATCTGATTTAAATCCTGTTCTGATTTTACTTTTTGTTATGCGATTAACTAGATTTTGGGATATTAGAAAATAGTCTAACAGTGACGGAATCTGTAGCCGATTTCATCAAAATTGCAAAGTATACTTATCTAGCAAAGTATACTTTGAGGGAGTAATCATTTATTTTTCCGGAAATGCATTATTTCATATAGAACTAACGACGGCATATAGTTGATGATTAAAAGTATGCAGAATTATTATACTGAATTTATTACATCATCACAGCCAAAATGGCTGTGATAATGTAATAAATTCAGTATAATAAAAAATAATAAATTTATCACAAAATTGAAAATTTCTCCCTCAAAGTAGTATACTTTGCTAGATAAGTATACTTTGTAATGTTGCTGAAATAGGCCACTGGTAATCCCGCCAATAGTCTATACTGTACAGTAAAGACAAATCGCCCGTGATATTGAATGCAATCGTCTTTCATAACATACGCCCTGAATCTGACAACAGTTCCATTTGAATGATAGCACAATGTGACACAAGTATCGTTTACGGCGATTTCCATAGACTTACCCCCAACTGCACATGTTCCAAACACAAACAAAAGGACTGCAGAATCGTGGATTTCTTCGTGGCTGTCTATATCGGTTACGTTCGTTGCGTTCGCCATTTCGTCCGTCTACCGAGCACTGTGTCCGAATGAAGGCACGGGGTTTGCATTACTGACGCCTCATTTCTGAAATCGAAACCTTAAACCAGGATTCGTGTATGAAAACTTATATGTGTTTGCTCTTTCAATAACGTTCTACACTTGAAGTCGAAACCCCATTTTCAGTGACGTCATGTACGGTAAATATGGTGACGTAGGATGTCTACGTCGCGCGAAGGAATTTCCCGAAGAATGCAAGCGGGTTGATAGCGCACACAAAGCTACGTCAAAGTCTGTGTGCCGCCTTGGTGAATAAAGATGCTTGATTTTGAACAGGAGGTTCGCGCTGCATACTCATTGCTTTGTTTGTTTATTGGTATTTAACGGCATATCAGCAGCCAGTTAACCTGCTACGTTGTGTGTGTGTGTGTGTGGGAGGGGGTGGGGGGGGGGGGGCTCCACCAATCAGAACGGAATATTTGCATAGAGAAAAAATACATTTAAACCTTGAAATTAGAATAACCTGACTTGGTGCATACGGTTACCACACCAACATCACTTGGCCCCTTCCTCTAAAAGTAATAGGATTAGAAATAATCGTATTACTCATACAAGGGGTATAACCAGATTTAACCCTCACATACAAGATGCCAAAGAGGGCCAAACCAAGTCTCCGTTCGGGATTCCGGTGAGGATGAACCCCGATCGTTAAATTACCCATCGAATGTTCCCACCTGCAACCCACGCATAACCATTGACAGCTGCAGTAAACATAACAACTCGGTGAAGGCGTTATAAAGTTATTTAGAAAAAGACAAACTGCAGTACATTTAAATTGTAAAGAAAGTCAACACAAGTCCTAGGTGACCTTGACATTCGGTGTTCAGACCGTGGTGTGTGCGAGAAACAAAACATCACCCTCATGTCCCTAGACACAAGTATTACTAAAATCAATGAAGTGGTTCATAAGTTAAAGGTACATGCCCACTCAGTATGTACACAATATTCTTTATATCAGAGACATCATCTGGCAAAATAAACATTAATTCACCATTACTCCACGTATTGATTGGCATTATTATACATTTTATATGAAACGTAACTTTCCACACTGATATCAGGGGAGGTAACGGTGTTTCCTTAAAATGTTAACGGACATCACTATTTATACTCTGTATTTATTTCTTGATGTACAATTATCATACTTTATAATCTGTCGAAAATATTATTTGTTCAGGTGTCGCATTTAATTAGTATAAATAATTAAAACATACCATGCCTCATTTGCATAAGAAAACAGCCTGATACAAACTTCCGTCACTATCAGTAAAATAAATATTACTAAATGTTTTTACTTGTATAGCGGCCACTCGTAATCGTTAGAACTGGTGGAATAGTGACACAATTATACACTTATATAATGCCTTTAAATAACATGTTGTGTCTACTAAGTGGGCATGTACCTTTAATAAGAAATGAAGGTGTGTTAGTTTACTAACACACCTTCGTTTCTTATTAACTAAAATGAATCACTTCATTGAATTTAGTAATACTGGTGTATAGGGATGGTGTTTTGTTAGTAAGTACAGTTGAACCTCTCGGGACGGCCACCTCTCTACAGCAACCCCCTCTCTGTAACGGCCGATATTACATATCCCAAATGGGCAATTGCCTCTATATTTAACCTCCCTACAACAGCCACTTCTCTATAACAGTCAGTTTTGTGTCTTCCCATGGTTGGCTGTTGTAGAGAGGTTGCACTTTACGCACAATACGTACGCACATACATATACTAACGATATATCCTATCCTGCGTATCTGTGAGGGGATATTAATAATATAAATAATGATAATTTCTGTCTTACCTTTATTTACTTTAATCTTGGGTGAGAGTCGATGTAAGATTTAATCACTGCTTTAAATTATTCAGCTGAACACTGGCGTCCTGATACAGCGACGCAGCTAACAATGGTGTGGCCCCCAGCAATGCAATGCAAAGCTAACGGGTGCTCCAGATAAGGTGCGTATTGGCGCATGTTACGCACTTATTTTAGCAGAAAGCGCATTGATTATCAAACGTGGAAGTACAAAATACTTACAGAAATATGAAAATACGCATTGATTTTCAAATTGAGTAGGGGAAATACACTACTTAATAAAGTTGAAATTTACTTTGTTGAGCTGCAAAAAGCTAACACTGTTTGTTTTTTGCAGCTCAAATAAGTGATTTTTGTATCATCTGTTCCTTATTTAATAAGGAAAAAAAGCTTTAATACATTTGTAAAAGTAAAAATACGAATTTAATTTGAAATCTGGAGGTGCAATACACTTTAGATACAAAACTTATCTGGAGCGCTGTGCTAATGCTGTTGTGACAACTAGTTAACAACAGTTTCAATGTTGATGAAGTAGCAGTAGGTCTGCTATGCGGCTGTGACTGGAGAAATGGGGCTTATGGGATCTGTGTGTAGCTGTTATAGCTGTTATAGCTGATCATATAGCGCACGCCTGTAGCCTGATAACGACCTATGTTTAGTTAATGAAATGGCAAACAGTGCAGATCCTGATCAGACTGTGCGGAATCACAGGCTGATATGGGTCTACCCTGTGTGTAAAACCCATACACCCAATTTCTCCAGTCACAGTCACATATGACAACACTTATTTATTTTTTCTCAAACCGACCTGTACTGCACCTGCTACCAATGTTAACAAGGTGAAACAAGTGCATAAAGACGATTGTACTGAAAAAAGGAAATATGTTGAAACAAGTTGAAGGGGTCACCACGTGGAGTTATCCCCCTTCTCCCACTAAGCCCTCATTTGTAATAAGCGTGTTTCATGAAACATAATTGGATTGCCTCAGTAATTCGTCAACATTTTAGGAACAATGTTGGTCGAGTGCCTATACAGTTTTGTCTGGCAGTCATTGTGTTCGTGTTTACGCTATTTTACTAAATTGTTGCCAAAATATGGCATATTAATTTGAGACACGCCTTGGGATTTTGTACCTTCGGACATCTGCGTAATTTCATGGAATATGTTTACACAATTTACAATATTTTCCGTAAATAAAGTCAAAAGTTGACAATATAATTCCGCATGTTCTCAGAAAAGTTTGTCTACTTTTGACGCCATTTACGGAAAATATTGGTTGTCCCTCAATTTAACAATTATTTCACACGAAATAACAATTCGTTCCCACGGGAACGAATTGTTAATTCGTGGGAACAAATTGTTAATTCGAGGCAACGAATTGTTATATCGTGAGAACGAATTGTTAATTCGAGGCAACGAATTGTTAAATTGAGGGAACGAATTGTCATTTCGTGGGAACAAATTGTTGTATCGTGGGAACAAATTGTTAATTCTTCCTATGATAGTGTGCTTATTAATGAATAAAATCTAGCATATGCGTTGCTGAAATGTGGCATCTTTTTAAGGAGTTCATACGAAATGAGGGGATGCATTATCCTCCATATAACCGATCTTTTGAAATCAGTAAACTCGTCTAATAAATATCATATTAAATCACAACTCATGTAAGATCATCTTGTTTAAGTTGTATCTTATTGAATAGACGGATCAATATAAGCCTTAAAGTAGGTCGACCCCAAAAAAATTGCAACAAAAGCTTTTTTTGCTGTTTTTTATAACTGATGATGTGTAGAATAACATATCAAAGGTTCACCAAAATTCTCGCACGGGAACGTTGTTAAAATTGGATTTCAAAATGGCCGCCATTGCTTGCCAATATTTGCTAATAATTTGGTCATACATCCAATAATACGGTCAGACAGCAGCAATATTACTTGATTCCATTGGCTACCATCATACACACATGGTATATTATATTAAATAATATATATACTATTTTTATGCTATACTGCATTTCAAAATGGCCGCCAACTTCAAAGTTTTCCACAAAAATGTAGTTTTGTATCATTTTCTCCCACAAAATACAATTGAAACACTGAACAGTGTGTGTGCATGATACACTATACATATGTGTCATACCACAGATAAGTTTCTTGGCTTTTGATTGGCTAGCTTGCCTGGTCATATATATTATATAACCTGCCAAGGCCGTCAGACATACAGGAATTGCGATTCCCCTCCGGCGCCTCGCGTCCAATGAAGACACATTTTGCAAGCGCCTACCGATTGCGAATTATATTCCTCATTAAACACAATAAAAATCCGAATTGATAAATAAAAGTAATAAATTGTACACTCAAAAGCAGAATTTATTGTTTATTTTCGAACTTTGTCCCTATCCGCCTTCTTTGTTGGAGACGAAAAATCTACTCCGTAAAGCCGACAAGCCGCAGCTAGCAGACGCGATCAGAAGCCATGTGAATTCCCAGTCGAATGATACTATAACAGAGACAATCCCTGACACAGATCATTATGTTCTGGATGGAGGTTCCCTGCTACACTGTCTGAAATGGAGTGAAGGTAGCACATACAATTTGATTGCCGATTCATATGCATTGTTTGCTGTTCACCACTACGGAAACCCGACGGTTGTGTTTGATGACTATGACGGTGGTTCATCCGTCAAGACAATGCCCACCAGCGACGTAGTCGAAATCAGCATCAGAGAACCGTTAACATGACAGACACTACACAATTCACTGGTAAAAAGGAGGAGTTCCTTTTAAACGAGAAAAATAAGCAAGCCGTCGTCAACCTCATTTCCGAGCACTTACAACAAAGAGGATGTTGCGTTACCCGTGCAGAGGGAGATGCTGATGTTGATATTGTCCAGACAGGTGTCACAACATCTACCACGATGTCGACAACAATAATCGGTGAAGACACTGACTTGCTGGTACTCCTATTGCACCACACACCCTCCACAGGTGAAGCCCTATACTTCCGCTCAGACCACCAATCCAAGTCAAAGACAGTATACAATATTAAGAAAATGAAACAAATACTAGGTGAAGAAACACCCAAGCTTATCAAGGGTCAAGACGTTATTCAGACGTGTTTACGTATATTTACTACGCCAGGAAACGACACGACAGTGATTGAGGCAAGTGGGTCGAAGGCAATGATTACACTGTTCAATGGAAAACAATCTGACTCGCTTGCCTCTATCAGATACAGCATGCTGAGCCACAAAGTGGCAACGGCTAAGACATTTGTGACACCAGAACGTCTTCCACCAACGTTCTCTGCGACCCACTTACACTCGAGACGTACATATCTTCAGGTTATGACATGGATGGGAAACAGTGATGAGATGGACCCTATTGCCTGGGGATGGAGGCTTCACGATGACGAGGCGAGATTGATTCCAGTGATGCTGTAAGAAGTGTGGACTGAATTGTTCTCGTGCGTGTGGTCACTGTCAGGCGAACACTTGTGACAACATGGCCAGTGGACCATTGTTGGACAATGATGATGATGATGAATGCAGACAAGACTAACATTTCGTTATAAAACGCCTGTGTGATGCCATATGTCTGACATGCTGACACGATACCATTAGCAGGGCGGGTCCAGTAGTGGCACAATGTTCAAATTAACGTACATGTGTGACATTATTCTGATAAATGGTATTACTGTATAATTTCTGAAGAGGAAGGATGAACATAATTGTGTTGATTTACATTTATCAGGTACTTGAGGAACATCACATGTGACCGTTACTGAATTTAAACTGTGTGCCTCTATTGATCTCTTGCCGCTACTGGTATCACATCAGTACATACCGCTGTTATTAGTCGGACGTTATGAGTTAAACATCAGCATCCAATGTACATATATCAGTGCATTGCATGTATCATAACTCTATACGCTTAGGTCAATCATTGTGTACTCTACTTTGTGTTTCATTTACTTTAAGTTGGCGAAGTAGCCGTAGGTTGTACTGTATCTGTGATCATTTCCTATGTATCACATATGTAATTCTCCGTTAATTGGCATCTAAATGCCACAGCCAGGTTTCAAATAAGTTTCATTCTGAAATATGTGAGTCAATGTGTATTGTTTATGCTTATACAGCATTCAATGTATGGTGCATTATTGTCTTTTGGAAAATATTGGTGTTTGCACGTGCAAAAATCCAAGATGGCCGCCAATTGCAAATGGTAAGTCGTAGAGCAACAAAACATCGTTTTTAGGATCGTCATAGTCATTTTCCTATTCACTCGCATTACATATAATATGTCTAAAGTTGATTATTCGGATGTTATATGCCATTTTATGTTTTATTGTCGGCCATCTTGGATTTGACCTAGTTTCGGGACTTTCCCATGCGATAATTTTGGTGAACTTTTGATATGTTGTTATCCACCACCCATTGAACTGAAAACAGTTAAAAAACACTTTGTTGCAATTTTTTGGGGGTAAAACCCTATATTGACTCGTCTAGAACCACAATGACCTGTAAGGTTCTTTCTATGGAGCCCCGCAGGGGACATGAATTTTATTAATAAATATGCAAATAATATTTGAATGTGCAGGTATGATAGATAGTACGGAGCCCCGCAGGGGACGTAGAATTCCTTTTTTTTTATTAATTATATGGATTTTTTTTAATTAATTCGTTTCCACGAAATAACAATTCGTTCCCTCAATTTAACGATTCGTTCCCTCGAATTAACAATTCGTTCCCACGATACAACAATTTGTTCCCACGAAATAACAATTCGTTCCCTCAATTTAACAATTCGTTCCATCGAATTAACAATTCTTTCTCTGAATTTAACAATTCGTTTCATCGAATTAACAATTCGTTCCCACGAATTAACAATTCGTTCCCGTGGGAACGAATTATTATTTCGTGGGAACGAATTGTTAAATTGAGGGAACGAATTGTTAATTCGTGGGAACGAATTGTTAATTAACAATTCGTTCCCACGATATCACAATTCGTTCCCACGAATTAACAATTCGTTCCCGTAACGAATTGTTATTTCGTGGGAACGAATTAATAAAAGAAAAATAATTCTACGTCCCCTGCGGGCTGCGTAGGAAGGTCTTTTCTTCATGCATATAATACCTTTATTTCTTGCGGTAACAAGTAAATTCCACGCGTCTTGCTTATACACGCGATTTGCTTAATTTTTATTTTTGCACACTCGCTGAATATTCCAAAACAGTATTTAAATAGGATGCATGAAACCACCGGATAAGCAATGTTTTACGCTATATCTGACTCACGGTACGCTGGATTTGACGCAATCAATCACCATTCATTGTGACGCTGACTTCAGAAATGGGGCTTATGGCATTAAGTTTGACACACGCCATGTGATTTTGTGTCTTCGGAAATCTGCGTAATTTCCTGAAATACATTTACAAAATTTACAATATTTTCCGTAAATGGCGTCAAAAGTTGACATAAATTTCAGAGTACATGCGGAATTATATTTTGTCAACTTTTGACTTTATTTATGAAAAATATTGTAAATTTTGTAAACGTATTTAATGAAATTACGCAGATGTCCGAAGGTACAAACTCACATGGCGTGTCTCATATGTGGTTGTGACTGGGGATTTGTGACCAGTGTAGCTCCTGATCAAATAGCACACTCCTGTATGCTGATAACGATGTATATCACTTGTCAGAACCATGACGGATGTTTCATTGATGGAATAGCGAACGGTGCAGATCTTGATCAGACTGTGCGGATGCATATGCTGATCTGGTTCTACCACTGGTCGCAAAACACATAAGACTGCTTGGTAAGAATGCTGTTTTATACATACATACATACATACATACATACATACATACATACAGGACTTGTGTGTCTTTGATTAATTATTGACCATTTATACACGGACTGATCAGTGTCTGTACTGGTCGCAAAGACCGTAAGCCCCCAGTCCCGAGATAAGCTGGTATACCTATTTGCAGTTGATAGTGTGCGCCATCCAAGTGTTTTACAAGGTAACAGTCTGCAGATATATGGCACATATCGAGATCAATCGACTCGAGATATACGATATTACGACCAATATTTGCCGAGTGTCAAATCGGAACATATCAAAACATTCTCCAAATGGCATAAAAGGGTAGACACACATGCCACAATATTTACGGAATATAATTTAGCATTAGCTGTGATTTTTGTTTATTTATAATAAAAAAATACGAAATTTCGTCATAATTCACGAAACTTTTAATATCGAACATTTTCGCAAACGTCGTTGTAAAGCACTAAAGTTGACAATCCCAGAGAGGACGTATTTTCAAGTGTTTGTTACTAGTATATATCAACTGTTGATTCAAGAACCGTGTAAATGCTGGGTAGGTTTTTGTTTGTTTATTGGTGTTTAACGGCCTATCAACAGCTAAGGTCATTTCAAGCCGGACCAACGCTTTCGATCCCGCATTAAACCTGCTGCATTGGGGAGAAAATCCTAAAATTAGAACGGAATATTGACATTGAAATAAATATATATTCAGATCTGAAATTAGAACAACATGACCTGGCGCCAGGTCCATACCACACCAAAGTCATTTGGCCCCTTCCTCTAAAAATACAGTATTAGGAATAATCGTATTACTCATACAATGTGTATAACCAGATTAAATCCTCTCATACAAGAATGGCAAAGACGTACTTGAGGGCCAAACCAGGTCTCCGTTCGGGATACCAGTAAGGATGAATCCAGATCGTTAAATTACCCATCGCATGCTCCCACCTGCCAACCACTAAATGCTGGGTAGTGATACGGACAGTGGCGATTTGTGGTGGGCGATATGATATCAGATGAAAGTGGGACAGATCATATGTGAAATAATAGCATTATGTATGTGAAATTACCCCATCCACACATTGTCGTACACAACGTTTGCGGATACAATAGGTGGATGGGGTAACGGTATTTTAAATTGAAAGTTCCTTTAGGCAAGGGACCGAAATCGTCATTTAAGGGACAGACCTTCAAAATTCACTCAATGTTAGGGGATATGGAAAGACACCGTGAGCTAACCGGTTAAGGAGACACAAAATTGCGAGAAAATACGCGAATTAGCGACAATTTTAACTTGGAATCACACCGAATTGGTACTTACACGTTCGCGAAATTTGGGCCAAAATTCGCCGGGAATTCGCATACATGTCTCGCGAATGTCGCGCGAGTGTCTTCGCGCGAATGTCGCGCGACAGTCGAGTGACAGTTATGCGTTAATTGAGAAATACTTTCAATCATTTTGTCATCAGACGTCAAGCGAACAAACAGCGAATAAATTGCGACATTCGCACGACATTCGCGACATTCGCGCGACATTCGTGCCTGCGACATTCGTGCCTGCGACATTCGTGCGAATGTCGTCAGATTTTCATGTTTGTCTCCAATCAATCACAATTTAGTTTCATAGGTCGCCAACCCCTCATAAAGTTGTCTCACATTTCTCGCACTTTCTGACTCACGGAAACTAAATTGAGAAGAGTTCGAGACGGTGTCTCTGTGTTTATTTTGAGAGAACATTTGTCGCGCGAATATTTTGAACATGTTCAAAATTCCAGCGACACGAGACCGATGCCATACGACACACGCAAGGAAATCGAGAACCCTGCGAACGTTTCGAGACATGTTGGAAATTCCCTGGCGAATGCCGTTCGCAATTTGTCGCCAACAGTCGCAGCCCAGTGAGATACTAGGACAATATTAAAACTTGCAATTAACCGTTAACATAAAAGTAGTGATAGTAATAGTGGACCAATACCAGTTAACTGAAATTGTATTGTCAAAATATAGATTAACAAATAATGCATGCAGCCTATGCTCAATAAATGTAAATCCGTTAATTGAAATTTCTAGACGTTCCTAAATTTGCTCTAACGAACATTTTAGTCGTACGAAGTTTAGTGAAACGTGCGCTAGGTCCCCAATGCCACAAGCCCCATTTCTCCAAACACAGCCATACATAGGTAAACCGTATTGGTAGAAGCGTGCTGACTTGCCGATGATTTTACGGCCGCACAATCCTATTGAAGCACCGGTATTGACGTGTCTACGTCACACTTCTCCATCCTTAGTTCTGAGTACATAACTATTAATTGTGGGTGGCAGGTTGGAGTATGCGATGGGTGATTTAACGATCGGGGTTCATCCTTACCGGAATTCCGACTGGAGTGAATTCCGACTGGAGACCTGGGGCCCGTTTCACTAACAAATCTTAGTTTGTTCATAAGTTCGAACTTAAGTTATAACTTATGACAAAAGTTATGACCGACTTAAGTCATTGCTTATTTGGTTTCACAACACAAACTTAAGACGGTCATAACAAGTCCGTCATAAGTTACAACTTAGTTATTGTTTACAGCTTCGGTATGTGCCGCGCGGGTTCGAGTCCCGCTCGGGGCTTATATTTTTATGATGACTTTACTTTCCCTTTATGTGTTTTGACATCTAAAATAACGGATTTGCAAGCCTAATGTTGAATATTATTAATTTTTAAAAATAATCTCATGTAGAATATAAATTTTATCTCAATATTCCGACGCCATTGAATACATGTGGATATATTTATTGCCAACTAGTGAACCTTATACTGTAATATAAATTGGCATATGACATGAAACAGCAACAAAAGAAGCAATTAACAATGTTTTTATTTTTACATTCCAATAATATGGTAGTTCGACCATTTTTTAAATTTTACTTAGATTACCTCATAAACTCAGAAATCACGTTTCAGAGTCAGCAGAACACATGTACTGTCGATTATTAATGGTATGCCCGGTCAGATATGGATGTATCTGATACAACTACTGAATGACATATTATATTTATTTGAACTGGACACGGGTAATTTGTTGATTACATGTAGAAATACATGCACTGTGTGAGTCAGTGTCACACATATATGATTGCCCCTGAACATGTTGACCAGTATAGGACTGGATTAATGCGCACGTGCATTCAGAGGACGGGTCTGAACTTTTTGTTAAATGCGTCAGGACTGTTTCTCCATCTAGTCTGAAAACAAGGTATCTTCTTATCAGAAACGAAACACAGGCTAACACTGTCCGCAAAAGTTCTACTCCTCTTTCTAGAACCACTTGATTTGCTAATGTTCTATATATCTCCAGTAACCGCCAGGAAACTACCAGTTGCGTAAAATCGCAATGCAGTCAACACTTGCAATGACACTGACAGACTGTGTGATCTCAGGTTTGACCGTATAATGTCAGCATGTGCAATGTCGCATACTTGTAGAAAAAAATCACGAGACAGCCTGAATTTCGATATTTGGTCCTCGTTATCCATGAAGTCTAGGGGATTGTTCGGTCCTAAAGACTCGTTCCCGTCGTAAATTACGCGCCTGGATTATAGCAAATGCAGCTGCCATCGTTTGTATGTTCTGTAAAGAAATAACAAACAATAGTCGGATAGTCAATCAGACGGATGGACGGACGGACGTTCATAAATGACACACCATTAGGTGGTATATTCATCGTTTTTAAAGAAAAGAATGACCACTTAAGACACAAAAGGCTTCGGTTACGGAATATGTTGCATTGTTTTTGTTTATCTTAGGCGACACCTCCAACCACCTAAGATCCAAAACATGTGCCCGGACGAGGGCAGGGCAGGGCAGGGCAGGGCAGGGCAGGGCAGGGCAGGGCAGGGAGGGCAGGGCAGGGCAGGGCAGGGCAGGGCAGGGCAGGGCAGGGCAGGGCAGGGCAGGGCAGGGCAGGGCAGGGCAGGGCAGGGCAGGGCAGGGCAGGGCAGGGCAGGGCAGGGCAGGGCAGGGCAGGGCAGGGCAGGGCAGGGCAGGGCAGGGCAGGGCAGGGCAGGGCAGGGCAGGGCAGGGCAGGGCAGGGCAGGGCAGGGCAGGGCAGGGCAGGGCAGGGCAGGGCAGGGCAGGGCAGGGCAGGGCAGGGCAGGGCAGGGCCAACACCGTCCTACACCGACCGACACCAACCGACACCGACACCAAGAGACCGATTCACACTGATAGACACTGACCAACACCGACCGACACCGATTGACACTGACCGACACCGATTGACACTGATAGACACCGACCGACACCGATTGAACCGATTGACACTGACTGACACCAACAAACCTACACCGATCGACACCAACCGACCAACCGACCAACCGACCGACCGACCGACCGACCGACCGACACTGACCGACCGACACCGACCGACACCGACCGACCGACCGACCGACCGACCGACCGACACACCTACACCGACCGACCGACACCAATCGACCGACACTGACCTACACCGCCACCAACCGGACCGACCGACCAGACCGACCGACCGACCGACCGACACGACGACTGACACCGATTGACACCGACCAACACCGACTGACACCGACTGACACCGACCGACCGACCGACACCGACCGACCGACTAACACCGACCGTGCGAAACCAACTGACCGACACCGACATACCGACACCGAGACCGACCGACTGACCGACCGACACTGACAAACCTACACCGACCGACACTGACCGACCGACACCAACCGACAGACTGACACCGACCCGACCAACACCGACCAACTGACACCGACGACCGACCAACACCGACCAACTGACACCGACCGTGCGAAACCAACTGACCGACACCGACATACCAACACCGACCGGCCGACTGACCGACCGACACTGACAAACCTACACCGACCGACACTGACCGACCGACACCAACCGACAGACTGACACCGACCGACCAACACCGACCAACTGACACCGACCGTGCGAAACCAACTGACCGACACTGACCGACCGACCGACCGACCGACCGACCGACCGACCGACCGACCGACTGACCGACACCGACTGATCGACCGACACCGACTGATCGATCAACACTGACCGACACCGACTGACACCAACCGACACCAACCGACCGACTAACTGACAGACCGACAGACACCGACCGACACTGACCAACTGACACTGACCAACTGATACCGACCAACTGACTGACACCAACCACAAACAGACATACATGTACAGCATACAGATGGTTTGTTACGAGCCGGCTCATCTGGATCTACAGTTGTTGTAAATGTTGTCGATAACTGGGCATAACGAATACTGGTAACGACATGACCTACATCACAAATAGCAATACACGGGTAACTAGCACAAGTGTGGCTATCTATATGTAAGCATATATGGTTTATATGGCAGATAATTGCTAAAATAGTACGTATGAAGTGAACATTTACTGCTGTCAGTGAATTGTTTTTCTCACCTCGGCTCATATGGGGGCATCCATCTTTGTTTATTTCATAAGTTCCGACTTAAATATTTAAGTTATAACTTAAGACTGCTAGCTACCTGTCTTAGTTTTTCATAGTAAATTTCGATTGTCGTTCTTGCTAAGATGTTTTGTGAAACGGACTAAGCACGTACTCCGGACTTAAGTTATAACTTATGACAAAAGTACTTGCTTAGTTCGTTAGTGAAACGGGCCCCTGGTTTGGCCCTCACATACATTGGCATGTCTTTGGCATTTTGTATGTGACAGTTGAATCTGGCTATATCCCTTATGTGAGTATTACGCTTATTCGTAATCCTATTTTAGGGAAAGGGGCAAAGTGACTGTTGTGGTATGGATCTGGCACCAGGTCAGGTTATTCTAATTTCAGGGCTGAATGTATTTTTTCTCGATGTAAATATTCCGTTCTGATTTTGGGATTCCCCCTCCCCCAATGCAGCAGGTTAAAACGGGATTTTGAGCAACTATACTACAAGAAGCGTTGGCGGTAAACTAAGAACGGATACGGATATGTAAGGCCGGGTCAATGGGTTTGTAATAAATCCCATATATTACCTGTACACATGGGGGGGGGGGATCCCAAAATCAATAAACAAGAGATGTAGGAGAACAGCATAGCTCGACTACGAGGGTTGTCGATGTACACATAACTTGACAAACAAGGTGGCTGCGGCCTGCATAAAAACCTTAACCAAGGTTGACTAAAAACCTTAACCAAGGGAAATTAAGTAAGTAATTCAAGGTTAAATGTAGGTCAATGTCAGATATAGGTCAGGGGTTATTGATGTACATCACTAGGAGATGAAGTGTTCCAAGTATGGTTGCCGTAGGCCCATGAGTATTCCATATACAAGCTTGACTAAAAACCTTAACCAAGGGGAAATAACTAAGTAATCCAATGATAAAAGGGTCAATGTCAAATATAGGTCAGGGATTATTGATGTACATCACTAGGAGATGAAGTTGTCCAAGTATGGTTGATGTAGGCCCAGGAGTATTCCATATACAAGCTTGACTATAAACATTAACCAAGTAATTCAAGGTTAAATGTAGGTGAAGGTAAAATATAGGTCAGGGGTTATTGATGTACATCCGTATGAGAAAAAGTTATCCAAGTATGGTGTCTGTATGCACAACAGTATTCCATCTACAAGCTTGACTAAAAACCTTAACCAAGGTCGACCAAAAAACCTTAACCAAGGGGAATTAACTAAGTAATTCAAGAGTAAATGTAGGTCAAGGTCAAATATAGATCAGGGGTTATTGATGTACATCACTAGGAGATGAAGTTGTACAAGTATGGTGGGTGTAGGGCCAGTTGTATTACATATACAAGCTTGACTAAAAACCTTAACCAAGGCGTGACGGTGACGCCGACGACGCCGACGCCGGGGTGACAACATAAGCTCTAACTATTCTTCGAATAGTCGAGCTAAAAACCTTAACCAAGGTTGACTAACCAAGGGGAATTAACTAAGTAAGTCAATAGGAAATGTAGGTGAAGGTCAAATATAGATTTGGGGTTGTTGATCTACATCACTAGGAGATGAAGTTGTCCAAGTATGGTGGGTGTAGGACCAGTAGTATTCCATATACAAGCTTGACTAAGAACCTTAGGGGTTATTGATGTACACCCCTATGAGAAAAGGTTGTCCAAGTATGGTGTCTGTATGCACACAAGTATTCCATGTACAAGCTTGACTAAAAACCTTAACCAAGGTTGACTAAAAACCTTAACCAAGGGGAATTAACTAAGTAATTCAAGAGGAAATGTAGGTCAATGTCAAATATAGATCAGGGGTTATTGTTGTACATCACTAGGAGATGAAGTTGTCCAAGTATGGTGGGTGTAGGGCCAGTAGTATTCCATATACAAGCTTGACTAAAAACGTTAAGCAAGGGGAATTAACTAAGTAATTCAAGAGGAAATGTAGGTCAAGGTCAAATATACATCAGGGGTTATTGATGTACATCCCTATGAGAAAAGGTTGTCGTCCAAGTATGGTGTCTGTATGCACAATAGTACTCCATCTACAAGCTTGACTAAAAACCTTAACCAAGGTTGACTAAAAACCTTAACCAAGGGGAATTAACTAAGTAATTCAAGAAGAAATGTAGGTCAAGGTCAAATATAGATCGGGGATTATTGATGTACATCACTAGGAGATGAAGTTGTCCAAGTATGGTGCGTGTAGGGCCAGTAGTATTCCATATACAAGCTTGACTAAAAACCTTAACCAAGGGGAATTCACTAAGTAATTCAAGAGGAAATGTAGGTCAAGGTCAAATATAGATCAGGGGTTATTGGTGTACACCCCTATGAGAAAAGGTTGTCCAAGTATGGTGTATGTGTGCACACTAGTATTCCATGTACAAGCTTGACTAAAAACCTTAACCAAAGTTGACTAACCAAGGGGGATTAACTAAGTAATTCAAGAGGAAATGTAGGTCAAGGTCAAATATAGATCAGGGGTTATTGATGTACATCGCTATGAGAAAAGGTTGTCCAAGTATGGTGTCTGTATGCACAATAGTATTCCATGTACAAGCTTGACTAAAAACCTTAACCAAGGTTGACTAAAAACCTTAACCAAGGGGAATTAACTATGTAATTCAAGGTTAAATGTAGGTCAAGGTCAAATATAGGTCAGGGGTTGTTGATGTACATCACTAGGAGATAAAGTTGTCCAAGTATGGTTGGTGTAGGGCCAGGAGTATTCCATCTACAAGGTTGACTAAAAACCTTAACCAAGGGGAATTAACTAAGTAATTCAAGAGGAAATGTAGGTCAAGGTAAAATATAGATCAGGGGTTATTGATGTACACCACTATGAGAAAAGGTTGTCAAAGTATGGTGTCTGTATGCACAACAATATTCCATGTAGAAAGCTTGACTAAAAACCTTAACCAAGGTTGACTAAAAACCTTAACCAATGGGAATTGACTAAGTAATTCAAGGTTAAATCAATCAATTTATTGTATCGGATTATGATGAAACTCCACTGTTCTGTATTCAGAAATATAGAGTTGAGGGAGATAATTTGCACCAGGGAAGATCATTTGTAATTGCACTTCCGCATTTACAGTACCTGTAGCCGATTTCTAGCTACATGTATGTATACTTTGAGGGAGTAATCATAGATTTGTTTCCCCGAAACGCATTATTTCATATAGAACTAACGACTTTAATGATTAAAAGTATGTATAATTATTATACTGAATGTATTACATTATCACAGCCAAAATTGCTGTGATAATGTAATAAATTCAGTATAATAATGTCAGATAATATTTTATTTCTTTAAAACATTATAAATTTATCCTTAAATTGAAAACTTCTGCCTCAAAGTGTACTTAGCAAGATATGTAAACTTTGCAATTTCGGTGAAATCGGCTGCAGAAAGAATTTGTTTGCAACAAAAGGATGTTTAGATGGAAAATGAGAACACTATGACACCTATAGAAATAGGTCGTCATTCTGGACATTTACTTGTCTGTTCCACGTTTTGCTGTCGACAAGCTTTTGGCTATATTAAATCTAAAAAATATTTAATTGTAAGTACTTTTTCTTCAATAACAAAAAGTCACCCTCCCAAATTATAAGTCAAAAAGGGAGAGATAATCCATGACCCAGGGGTCAAATCAAAAATCGAAATAAACTGTTCGCGTCTACTCGCCATAAGCAAGCTACATACCAAGTTTCAGGTCTGTAGCTAGTACGGTTTAAAAGTGTTACGAGTTACAAGGCAAAATTGCCAAATTCTAAGTCGAAAAGGGGAAGATAATCCATGACCCGTGGGTCAAATCAAAAATCGAAATAAACTTTGCGCATCTCCTCATCATAAGGAAGCTACATACCACGTTTCATGACTAGCCATCACGGTTTAAAAGTCTTACAATGCAAAATTGCCAAATTCTAAGTCGAAAAGGGGGAGATAATCCATGACCCTAGGGTCGAATAAAAAATCGAAACAAAAATTACGCATCTACTCATCATAAGGAAGCTACATACCAAGTTTCAGATCTGTACGGCTTAAGAGTTTTACGAATCACAAGGTTGGTGACGGACGAACGGAAAGAAGGGCGGACGGGACGGATGGACGGACGGACAAGGGTAACACTAAATGCCCCAACCACTATCGTGGTGGATCATAAACACGATTTTCTATAAGAATTTAACATGGGGGCTAAAAATAGATTTTTCTTAATATCTTTTTTTATTTGGGAACCGATTTTCAAAATCTAAATTGTTTTCTTATTTACATCATTTCCAAGCTGTCTAACCAGGTTTCGGAGTCGATTTCCAAAAAATATTAATTTCTCGACCCTCTTGGTCACCTTCCTCTTCCTTTGTTGACCCATGTTAAATATGAGGGTGACATTTTTTGTTATTGTTGAAAAAGTACTTACATTTAAATATGTTTTTAGATTTAATAATCGAATTTGCCATAGTTCGAATTTTAGGTAACAATTTGAATGATTTATATAGGAAATTTGTCGGGACTGCGGGGCGAGTTCGACTTTTCCGGACTGTTCGACAAAGACGTGTTCGAGGGATCGAATGTTTACTGTACAAAGTATTTAAACGCATATTTCTGACGGACGCACGGACGTCATTGTGATCACTACGTCTCGCTTTCCGCAAGCGGGCTCGACAAAAATGTGTTCGCAATGCTAGTTATTTTTCAGAACAATAACAAAGTAGCTAGGGGGCCAAAGCCCATTTTTGGGGTCAACCTGTCATGGGATGCTGTAAAAGGTTGTGTGGTATCAATGTTTTCAGGAACCCTTTACAAACAATTTCCAGGTGTACAACCCGAAAAATGTGCTACTGGAAAAAAATGGCAGCCACTTACAAAATGGCCGCAGTAAAATATACTTATGACTAAATAGCTGGTATAAATGCACATAGTCACAATTCTTGTGGCTAAACATATGTGTTTAGGTCACAAAATACATTCATACCATCAGGTGATACATCAGGTTGTTGATTATAACAATAATTCCGCGGAATCAAATGTCTCGCCTTGTCCCGCCGCCTTGACCTCGAGCCTGGGCCAGAAAGCAATTTTCACTGGCCCGAACATATTATACAATTATTGACTAGTGAGCCATATAATATCAGATTATATTCTATGGCTCACTAGTCAATAATTGTTTTAGTATATGATAATAGTCGGTATATAGCACTTACGACCTTATGCTACTAGACAAAAATGGAAAAAGAATTTGAAAAATAAAACAAGAAACGAGGCCACTTTTTTGTAGACTAGATGGCCGTGGCCTGCATGTCGCGCCTTGGGGCGAGGCATGGACACTAAAAAATGAGATATAGTAGATGAAAAAACTTTAACCGGACACACGGATGGACGGACGTATGCCAAAATGCCGACTATATCGCGCTTTCCGCAAGCGGGCGCGACAATGATGATAAACACCCATGTCAAGTATCAAGGTAATGGGTGAAGCAGTTGCAGAGATACAGTACACAAAAAAATCAAAGTAATTTGACCTTGACATTGGGCACAGGGGCCGCACGGTTGTGGGGTAGAATGAAAATATGGATGATGATAAACACCCATGTAAAGTTTCAAGGTAATGGGCGAAGCAGTTGCAGAGATATAGTATAACGAAAAAGTTTAACCAAAAAACTTTAACCAGACGTACGTTAAAAAGTTAACGTTGAAAATGGCTAAGTCAATTACGTAGAAATAATAGGTGTCAGAAGGTAAAAAAAATGGTCACATGTTGGATAGTTGTATGTGGTGGGCACCCCTTGGTTATGAAGCTGTGACAGTTTGGTGGTCCTAGGTGGTACAGTACCAAAGAAATGGACTTAAACACGAAAACATAACATTGTAAACGCGAAAAGTTAACATTGACTGCGCGGAAAAAATGGGTCAAGTTCAAAAAGGTAACAGGTTGGATAGTGATATGTGGTGGGCACCCCTTGGTTATGAAGCTGTGAAAGTTTGTTGGTCCTATGTGTTACAGTAACAAAGAAATGGAACGAAACACGAAAACTTAACATTGATTGTGGACGCCGCCCGCCCGCCCGCCCGCCTGGCTTTCGCCAATCCAATAGCGTGGATTTTTTTCCCAAAAAAACCTGGCTAAAAATGGAAAAAAAGTTTAAAACAAAAAAGTTTAAAAATTAACAAAAAAATAATGCTCGCTACTGGAGCCCAGCATTTTTATAATAGTCCTATATGTATCTACATATCATATCTGCACAGGTCCACATATTGCCACAATATTGTCAACACAGTTTACGGAAATGTAATACCCAGGTATAATAATTTACCTGTATAAATTACCTGTAATAATTTAGCTGGACATTTAGTGGTCAAGCTGGAAATTTGCACATGCTTGCACATGCAGAAGTGTTCAACTGGAGAAGGCTATTGTTCTCTCTACAGGTAAGGTGTACAGAGCGCACGAGAAAACGGGTCTTCATGCATTAATGTTCAGTTTGTAGCATAGAATGAAATAGAGTTTGACCTTGACCCTAGAGCCCGGAATTTTTTTTAATAGTCCTATATTCATCTACATATCATAGTAAAGGTATGTATAAAGTTTGATGACTGTAGCTGATAAGGTGTTGAAGTAATGACCGTAACACGAAAACTTAACATTGAATGATGACGCCGACGACGACGACGACGACGACGACGCCGCCGACGACGACGACTCCGGAAAAGCAAAACCTATGTCTCGCTTTCCGCTTCGCGGGCGAGACAAAAATGGACATGGCAGACAATATGGCCGCCAGAAATACACAAATTTTTTTTTAATAAGTTGAACATTGAATAAAAGTTGCAATTTCTTTGGCAACAATTGCTGTAGCACGCATTATTCAGTCAAAATACAACCGTATGAGGTACACATTACTTCATGTTAAAGCGAGTGTGTCGCATACATTATTAATGCAATTATAGATTTTAGATGAAAGCATACTATCAAACAACTGTTATTTTTGGTCATTGAATTCAGAATATTTTACAAATGTTTTATGCATACATGTATTTTTCATCTGCTCAGTTTCTTTGTTTTATATACTGATATGTATAGTTCTTAAATTCAGTAATAACAAATAAAGAATAACACGATGTATGTGATGCATTCGCTTTAACATTCACTACTTGTGCACTGTTTATATATAGGATTCATCATCACTGCTCTCACTTATGTCACTGTTCAAGTCATCAGCCGCGAGAACGCTTCTCTTGCGATCCGGTGCATCGGCAAGCAATATAGCATGGTACACCTCTCTTCACACAGGAACATCTATTACCACACCCTTTGGTACAACTGCAGGCAATCGATCTGGCCATTTATTGAGGCCATAGTGGTTCAGACGTTGCTACGGGAACATAACTATCATCTTTGGTATTCCATCCGAATTCCTCAAATGAAGGTAGAGTTGGCTTAGGAATGTGCACCGACTTATCTATTGTGATTGCCAATGCTGCACGCTTTACATGAGAACGGAATGTGCCTTCCGTTGGTGGTAGAATCTTCAACAGTGTTGATTAGTTGTTCAGAAATTTGTGAGCTCGAATGTCAGCAAGAGATTGGCCTGCATCGGTTGATTTAGCATGTACTCCAATCATCAGTTGCTTTGCTTCTTTGGCTACATTTTCATCAAGCTGGAATACGTCAGGAGTTTCGGAAAAGTATTGCATCGCTGTAAGATGGAGGGCCATGCTGGTGGACAACCAGGTCTTCTTACTGGTATAATAGAATAAACTTGTGGTGTCTCTTCCACTCAGGCTATGAATGAAGGGAAGGGATCGGCATCGATATGGTCCTAATGCTGCAGCTATATCATGTATAGGCAGGTATGCATCACTGTCTGTTCTAATCCATATTTCTGACAAATCTTTCAGTAGAGATGCTGTATAATAGACTAAGATGACAATCACGTCTGTGTCGTTGCTATGAATGACCAAGCGTTGAGTGTGTTCATGATTAACACTGTGGATTGCATGCAGCACAATTCGCGTGTCTGCTTCCTCCTGAGTGGATTCAAGTTCGGGGACAGGGGTAGAAGAACCATGATTAATTTTAACAGTCTTTGTTTCTTCACTAAATTCACCTCCAAGATACAGATTGACATGATTCAGAGATGGAGCTTCAGTTTCGGATATCAACCAAGTGTCACATAGGAATCTCTGTAATCCAGCTTTGTTGGCTGGTACTGAAAAGAACTCAAGTGGTTGTGGAGAACGAATTTGTTCTCGTATGTCATATACTTTGGGTTCAGATGGTTTGTTTGGGCTCCGTTTTTGACGTTTAACTCCCTTCAAGCTTGGTGTCCTATATCTATCACAGCAAAAGTGAATCGATTCCGTATTTAACAGTATGTCTGAGATCAAGTTGTGCTTGTATCGCTGGGATATCTGCCCAAATGTTTCGTCTTTATGGAAAGACAAATGGCAAACATAGCATCAACAATAACTGCTGTTTTGAGCTGGCTTTCTGGAAATTTGGCAACTGAACTCACATTCGTTTCTGTTTTCATGGCATTGACAAGGTTTGCCTTATTACCCGATCGCATCTGGTCATCTTCTGTGATGAATTTTGATGGTGGATATGTTCTGCATTCATGATTGCCAATATAGTTGATATCAATTTGTCCACCACTTGCTGCAATCTGGATCATGCGAAGCAGAGGTACACTTTCGTAACTTTTTCCACTTTGTGGTTTTATTTTACGCGACTTTGACGTTTTGTTCTGAGTAGCAAATGTTTGTAGTTTCACAACTTTGGTTTTCTTCTGCTTCTGTTGTATTGAATCATTTCACGAGTCCTTACCGATTTGCTTAACATTCAAGAGTTGTTGTTGTACATTTGGGTCTGCCTTTTGACCAGTAGCTATGTTGATGAGATGTGGTTGTGTTGCAAATGGGCTCGTTTCGATTGCAGCAACTACCTTTAATACGTCATGACAATCTCTTTCGACTCTGACACGACCACTTTCATGATGTGGATTATCTGTTTCTTGATCTAGATGTAGCATACTCTTTAATTTTGATGAGACAGTTGCAGTCAATGCCTTCGTATACACCCACTAACTTCGAGCCTGTGGATTAGTCGTTATTCCATCTAGTCCACGTGTTTCCTTTGCACTTTTATTGTAAGTCTGTTCAAGCAACATGTCTGGAGAGACGCCGTTGTGGTGACCCTCAGCTCTTCTACCAACAAAGGCACCTTGCATAAATGCCCGACGGATGAACTTCCGGTGATGTTTCGGGCAGTTGTTGAACACATCTCACACATCACAACACCACCACCACCAGTCACTACATATGTTAGAGAAGACCAATTGAAGAAAATGATATTAGTGTACTCTGTAACATTAATTAATTGAACAAGTGTCGTCAATCATTTTGCAGGCCTTGTTACGATGTATTACATGTATTTTGGCGGCCATCTTGGATTCTTTATCTACCAGTGATGTTTTCCATTCACCGATTTATAAAATAAACTCTATAACATAAAGAACCTTAGTATTGCAGTAAAATTTGTGACTATATCTTCAACGGTATTCAATAAATTTATAATATTCATATTTGACGGCGGCCATCTTGAAAATGGTTGTATATTTTTTCCAGTAGTACATTTTTCGGGTTGTGCACCTGGAAGTTGTTTGTGAAAGTCTACTGAACACATTGATACCACACAACCTTTTACAGCATCCCATGACAGGTGGACACCCTTGGCCCCCTAGCTAAAGACGTAATCTTATAATGTGTAAAAGTATTAACCATGTTTTTATCAAACCCCCGGTGTTTTTTCAGGAGTCCTCGTTTTTTGACTACTCTGATTCATCACTGTCCATACCGGAGAGCAAGTGCCTTTAACAGGCCGACATGTCCTAATTAGTCCGAAGGGAATGTAATGGATTATATGTATTTACCTGGTCAGGTGTCCATTAGCATGTCGGTAGGAATCATGGCCATATCAGCGAGTTTTTTTCTATTTGAGCCGGGACATGAAATTAACTCCCATGTTTTGCCGTATTCTCGGTCATATTTTTCCGTAAATGACGACGAAAATTTACAGAAAATGCAGAGCTCATGCGGAATTCAATTCTGAATTTTCTGTCAATTTTCGATGTATTTTACGAAAAACATTGCATTTTGTTTTACCTCAATAACTGCAAATAAACGGTATTTGCTATAAGGGAGACACTACTAGACCTGGGTTTAATTCTTCGTATGGGCGCTGTGTCGCAATTTGCCATGTTTTGCATGTTCGGAGGCAGCTGATTTTGTGTTGATATAATTATGATATTACGGAGCCCCGCAGGGGACGTACACTTTTTTCATTTATTAATTCGTTCCCACGAAATAAGAATTCGTTCCCACAAATTAACAATTCGTCCCTGCGAATTAACAATTCGTTCCTGCGAATTAACAATTCGTTCCCTCCATTTAACAATTCGTTCCCACGAAATAACAATTCGTTCCCCCATGGGAACGAATTGTTGTTTATTAGTGTTTAACGGCCTATCAACAGCTAAGGTCATGTAAGGCCGGGCAAATGGCTTCGATCCCATTTTAACCTGCTGCATTGGAGTGGGGGGATTCCAAAATCAGAACGGAATATTTACATCGAGAACAAATATATTCAGCCCTGAAATTAGAATAACCCGACCTGGTGCCAGGTCCATACCACACCAGTCACTTGGCCCCTTCCCCTAAAATACTATTACGAATATCGTAATACTCACATATAATAAGGGGTATAACCAGATTCAACTGTCACATACAAAATGCCAAAGACGTATGTGAGGGCCAAACCAGGTATCCAGTCGGGATTCCGGTAAGGATGAACCCCCGATCGTTAAATTACCCATCGCGTGCTCCCACCTGCTACCCACGTTAATTCGTGAGAACGAAAATTGTTATATATTCGAGGCAACGAATTGTTACATTGAGGGAATGAATTGTCATTTCGTGGGAACGAATTGTTAATTCGAGGGAACGAATTGTTATATCGTGGGAACGAATTGTTAAATTGAGGGAACGAATTGTTATTTCGTGGGAACGAATTAATAAAAAAAATCCATGTCCCCTGCGTGTCTCCGTATGATATATATACATCAGTTTATTTTCATAATTTTACTACAAAACAATTCGACTTACCATTAAGGGTGGCCCAACAGAATAATAACGCGCTAGGGCCCTGTCGTCAACTTTCCCAAACCCATGACAATTATCCTGATCTACCCTATGCAACCCGATAAGGAAACACAAATAATCGTGTTCCTGGTATCGGATTGCATAGGGTGATACACTTGTAACAGCTATTCTAGAAGCATGTGCACATTTGATGTGATATCACAGTCTGTTTGTTTGTTGGGGTTTAACGGCCTATCAACAGCTAAGGTCATTTAAGGCCGGGTCAATGGGTTTAGTACTAAATCCTATATATTACCTGTACAAATGGGGGGGGGGGGGATATCCCAAAATCAGAACTGAATATTTGCAATAAAAATCTATATATTAATCCCTACAATCAGAATAATCCTGATCTGATGCCAGGTCCTCGCCACACCAGAATCACTTTGCCCCCTCCCAAAAGCAGTAGGATTAGTAATAAATATCACGAAGTAACATATTTGCCGGAAGTAACTCTAGATTCTAGCTTAATTTACACAACATGCAACCTACATCTGTAAATTTATGACAGAACTATTAAAATGTGTTCATTTCATAATACTGACCTTCATTTCGGTGGAATAAGTATAGAAAATGTGCCATAATGAACAGCTAAAGTGCAAATCAGATCTGATTCGCTACTCTGCAGGGGAAACCTATGGAGGGCACCGTAACTCTGAGCACGGACAATACGCAAGTATTATGCAGAGTTACTTCCCGCAACTATAGGTAACAGACAACAACAACAACACGAGCAGTATATTGAGGCAAACATCGACACAAGTAAAGGTCATGTGTGGGAAAGTGGGACTCATCACATTTGTGTCCAGTTGAGCGCCTGGTCTGTAAGCGCACTCGTGCTACATGTTTGTTTGTAATGGTGTTTAATGGCCTATCAACAGCTAATGTCAGTTAAGGCCGGGCCAACAGGTTCAATCCCACATGTAACCTGCTGCATTGGGGGGGGGGGGGGGGGGGGGGGGGGTCCCAAAATCAGAACGGAATATTTACATTGAAAGTCCTGAAAGTAAATAACCCGACATTGTGCCAGGTCCATACCACAACAAAGTCACTTGACCCCTTCCACTAATGAAATAGGATTAGAAGCCCAGTTACAGATCTAGTGGCTTTGAAAACAGTGCAGACACTGATCAGACTGCGCAAATGCGCAGGCTGATCTGGGTCTGTACTGATTGCAGAGACAATAAGCCCCATTTATCCTGTCACAACCACATATCAGCTCGTTTCAGTGTTGTGCAACTTACTTTTAGTACATGGCCTCAAGCAGCCAAAAACTCAAACTAAACTAGAGTAAGTGAGCAGAGGCTCACGGATACAGCGACCGACAAATAAATACTTTAACAAATCTTACGGATGGACAAACAGATGAACGGACTGACGGAATGACAAAAACTATATATCCCTTGACATACTTCGTATGCCGAGGGTATGATGAACCTACCATAAAACAAAGTAAACCAAGGTTACAATGAATTAGTGGACGTTTAGGTTGCGTTAATTAATTAGAGCAACTTCTAACAACTTAGCTAGGTTGATGTGTTCTCGTGTCAAACGTAACTCTTTGCATGCTAGCGGTGAAAATAATATCCAACAAATTATATGTATGTTTCTTATCTCTCTCTGTAAATACGTCTCCGAACTCAATTCTAATGAAATTGCAAGACATATTCATGATATTTATATGGAGACATAAAAGAAAACCTAATTGAACTGTCGTCTGCTATTTTTTAACTATTTATAGCCCACAAATTTCCCAGCATGCAAAGAGATAATCAGTGTAGATCCAGATCACCCGCAGTCTGATCAGATCTGCAATGTTCGCCATTTCATCAACAAAACAACCATCATGCTTCTAACCAGCAATATAGATCATTACCAGGCTACAGGCGTGTGCTGTTTGATCAGGGGCACGCTGGTCACAGATCCCATAAGCCCCATTTCTCCGATCACAGCCACCTGCCACCCACCGGGGGTCAAGGTAAATAATCCACTTCCATTGGTTGAAAAAATGGCGAGCATCATACCTTTTAGATATTTAATATCGAGTAAAATTGGATATGATTTAAAGAGACGTTTGTCGTTCACACCACTGCATCGTCAATGTCTAATGAAAGTATATTCAACTGTCAGGATGACATTTCAGCCAAGTACTTGATACAAATAGTTCAATACTTACATGTGTGCATTATATGTCTCGAACAAGAAAATTTTACACGAATTTGGCACATTGGAGAAACTCGGCAAAATGAATTAACCAAAACTGCTATATGTCCATAAGCAAAGTTTAAAAGGTAAAGGTCATATTAAGCACTTTATGGACGCAGGGATTACGCTGGGGAAAATAAAAAAATCGCCACTTCAAAAAAAATAAAACATTGGCGATAAAAAATTACAATTTTCGAGAAAAAAAGAAAAAAAAAAAAGAATATTTTTTTTCCCCCCGAAAATTGTAATTTTTTATCGCCAATTGTTTATTTTTATCGCCAATTGCGAAAGTGGCTATCGCCAGCGGAATCCCTGTGGATGCATGTCATTTGTGCACAATTGATTGATTTATTGGTGTTTAAAGTATGATATATAAATAGTAAAGTAATGTAGACGTCAACAGAATTTATTACTGTGATAACGTAATAATTTCAGTATAATAAAAACTAGAACTATCACAGGAGTGATCATAATACCCCCACAAAGAGTTGGACTTACAAATAGCTTAACATTAGAAGAGTTTTATAGGTTTGAATACAAATTTCGTGATAATTATTTAATGCTGGCCTTAGAGATGTGTGACATTGACCTTTTAACTGCGTACGTGGTCAATGAAAATGAGATAATCTGAAAACATTTGAAAATTCATTCATCAGTTATAGAGGATCTTACACGAGTAATGGATTAATATGATTTTTATTAAAAACTCTGTGCCGAGTTTGTCAAGAACGCAATGAATCAATTTAATAAAAATAGAAAAAATGGCTAAGTTAAAAGGATGATATTTTTGTAACAAAAATATTTGTTCGGCATAAAAAGTGTGTATAGTTTCAGATCAATCCACTGAACGATTTCAGAGGAGTTGTGTACACAAACTATGCAGTTTATCTGTCTGCTGCCTGCAACAAGTTTGACCTTTGACCTTCAACTGTGACCTTGGACGTAGGTGCGTGGTTATTGATCGCGACACACCTTCTCATCATGAGAAACATTTGTGCCAAGCCATTTGATAATCCATGCATCGGTGTAGAAGATAAAGAGCGGAAGGGAATTTCAATAGGTTTGACCTTTGACCTTCAACTGTGACCTTGACCTTGGACGTAGGTACGTGGTTATTGATCGCGACACACCTTCTCATCATGAGAAACATTTGTGCCAAGCCATTTGATAATCCATGCATCGGTGTAGAAGATATAGAGCGGAAGAGAATTTCAATAGGTTTGACCTTTGACCTTCAACTGTGACCTTGACCTTGGACATAGGTGCGTGGTTATTGATCGCGACACACCTTCTCATCATGAGAAACATTTGTGCTGAGCCATTTGATAATCCATGCATCGGTGTAGAAGATATAGAGCGGAAGGGCATTTCGATAGGTTTGACCTTTGACCTTCAACTGTGACCTTGGACGTAGGTGCGTGGTTATTGATCGCGACACACCTTCTCATCATGAGAAACATTTGTGCCAAGCCAATTGATAATCCATGCATGGGTGTAGAAGATATAGAGCGGAAGGGAATTTCCAATAGACCGACAGACCGACCGACCGACCGACTCCTATATACCCCCAACAAACTTTGTTTGTGGGGGTATAATTAATAAATGTTATCCTTAAATTGAAAATTTCTCCCTCAAAGTATACTTTGCTAGATAAGTATACTTTGCAATGTTGGTGAAATAGGCTACTGGGACATAAAAATACAAGAATTCCGCCACAGAAGCGGTGTCACGCCTGCCCAGGTATTTGACCATAAGATGATCATGGGCACGAAAAAGGTCAAGGTCATGTTAATGGGGGCATACATGTGTTCAAAGAGCTTACATGTATCAAGTGTCCAAATATTGAAGCAATCCATCAGTAATATTAAAGTTAGATGATGATGAAGAAACTTGCACAAACATTTTGACACCAAAAAAGCGTTTCCGCAAAAATGTGAAGATTAAATAGGTCGATGTCATGTTACTGGCGGTATGGGTGTGTTCCAAATGCTCACATGTATCAAATGTCCAAATATTGAAGCAATCCGTAAAGAATTAATAAAGTTATATCATGATGAAGTGGAAGACGATGCAGACGACAACCATAGAGACTAAGAGTTCAATATTTCACTTACCAAAACAATAATACACTAGTGTCGGGCATATGACCATTCTGGGACATACTTTATACATACGTATTTTGCCATCATGAACATGCACTATTATCTCAGATGCGCTACCAAGAATCCTCTTCAAATGAGATCACAAATATTTTCTTGGTGTCCGGTTTAGAGAGGTTCCACTGAACCACTACAGAAAACACATGAGGTGATCAGTACAGCTTCAATGTATGTGCTTATGCAATACATAGAATCTAACATTTGACATTTATTAACTGCCTTGAAGAAATTCAGAATTAATCCGCCATAGCCTCGTTTCCTATAAAAAAATCAGTCAACTTGTTTAATAAATATGATATTAAACACAATGTAAACACATTGTTGTTTATCATGGTGTCTAGTACATTCGGTTCATTATGAATAGTAACAAAGTCCCGGGACACATGTTTATAAACAATAAACAGACGCATGTTTATAAAACTTCATGACAAACAGGAGCTTATTAATCAGCTAGTAAACTTACACAGCCTAATATTTATCTACTGTTCCACGTTCTGCTGCCGACAAACTTTTGGCTATTATTAAATATAAAAAATACATAAATGACAGTACATTTTCATCAATAACAAAACAATCACCATCGCCATTTTTTTTTATTTGATGAAATTCCATTAAATAAGCACACAAACATATCTACTGTCTGTTTCACGAAAGCTGCCCAAATTTTACGGCTATATAGACAATTCAAAAACAATATTATTTTCAATAATATTAAATTAAAGGAAAATTTAAGAATGAGCCATCTTTTTATTTCGTGAAATTCGGTCAAATATTGGTTTTATTACGAAAAATTGATTTCTCTAAGGGAATTTAACATGGGGGGGGAAAAAGAGGTAAAGGAGTGTGGGATTAGTCAAAAAAAGAAAACATTGGGAAATTGACTCCGAAACCTGACTAGATAGCTTGGATATGATCTAACTAAGAAAACAAAAGTTAAATTTTAAAAATCGGTCCAGTATTTCTAAAATTCAAAAAAATTTCCCCATGTTAAATCCCATACTGTAGACATCTTCACTCACTCCGTGAAGATGTCTATGGGGATTTAACATGGGGAAATTGTTTTTTCGCAATAAAATCAATATTTGACCAAATTTCACGAAATAAAAAGAAGGCTCATTCTTAAATTTTCCTTTAATTTAATATTATCAAAAGAAATCTTGTTTTTGAATTGTTTATATAGCCGTAAAATTTGGGCAGCTTTCGTGAAACAGACAATAGTGGAGCACTCCTGTGCCTGACTGACAGTGGAACATCCCAGGGTGTCCCGTTTACAGAGGTTGCACTGCATGTCAAAAATATATGATTGACACATGAAATATCATATTGTAGTTTTTGTATGCATGACTTACAGTGGAACATCTCTATATCGGACACCCTAGGATTTTGAAATTAGTAGCCAAAATGAACAGATAATGTGACAAAAGACAATACTATTTTACATCTGCTGAAATATTTGTAAAACATAGTAAGTTATTTCTGAAATTGTTAGTAGCCAAAATGTCCATTTCTGAAATATTAGCAGCCAAATGGCTACTGTGGCAACCAGTAGCGACAAACTACTGTCTGTTTCAGGAAACCTGCCCAAATTTTACGACTATATAAACAATGCAAAAACAATATTTTTTAGAATTTCAGAAATACTGGACCGATTTTCAAAATTTAACTTTTGTTTTCTTAGTTAGATCATTTCCAGGTTTCGGAGTCAATTTCCAAATTTTTTCGTTTTTTGACTCCTCCCACAGCTCCCTCCACTCCCTTTTCCCCCCATGTTAAATTCGCTTAGACAAATTAATTTTTCGTAATAAAATCAATATTTGACCGAATTTCACGAAATAAAAAGAAGGCTCATTCTTAAATGTTCCTTTAATTTAATATTATCAAAAAAAATATTGTTTTGGAATTGTTTATATAGCCGTAAAATTTGGGCAGCTTTCGTGAAACAGGGACCTCCCTCCCATGGTGTCTGGTTTAGAGAGGTTCCGCTGTATTCCGAGAGTCAGTAACGTGTCTATGCTCGATGTCAGAATTTCTTACATTTCAAACAGAATTTTACAGAAATGTAACAAATCTCTACAGCAGCAGTACCGTAGTTTTAAACACCATTCTCACCATTCTCACCATTCTCACCATTCTCACCATTCTCATGATTCTCACCATTCTCACCATTCTCACCATTCTCACCATTCTCACCATTCTCACCACATTCTCTTCCATTCACCATTCACCTCTCACGATTCTCACGATTCTCACGATTCTCACCATTCTCACCATTCTCACCATTCTCACCATTCTCACCATTCTCACCATTCTCATGATTCTCACCATTCTCACCATTCTCACCATTCTCACGATTCTCACCATTCTCATGATTCTCACCATTCTCATGATTCTCACCATTCTCACCATTCTCACCATTCTCATGATTCTCACCATTCTCATGATTCTCACCATTCTCACCATTCTCACCATTCTCACCATTCTCACCATTCTCACCATTCTCACGATTCTCACCGATTCTCACCATTCTCATCATTCTCATGATTCTCACCTTCTCACCCATTCTCACCATTCTCACCATTCTTCTACCATTCTCACCCATTCATTCTCATTGATTCTCACCATTCTCACCATTCTCACCATTCTCACCATTCTCACCATTCTCATGATTCTCACCATTCTCACCATTCTCACCATTCTCATGATTCTCACCATTCTCATGATTCTCACCATTCTCACCATTCTCACCATTCTCACCATTCTCACGATTCTCACCATTCTCACCATTCTCACCATTCTCATGATTCTCATGATTTCCATATATGAGACACGCCATGTGATTTTGTACCTTCAGACATCTTTGTAATTTCATGAAATACATTTATAAAATTTACAATATTTTCCGTAAATGGCATCAAAAGTTGACATATTTATGAAGAAAAGTATTTAATGAAATTACACATACGTCTGAAGGTACAAAATCACATCACATGGCGTGTCTCATGTGAAGAAATGACGTCAGTAATATCGCAGACGCGTTACTTTTGACCAATCAAAAGATTTTCTGAGACACACACGAGGGCGTCACCTTACCTATGGTCCGCCTCCAGAAATCAATTCGCAAAACTCTTAACCATATTTTTTGCATGATTTGCTTTATATTTATAGAATAGCATGTGTGAAATGTAAGAAATTGTTTATTTAACTATGTGAGCTGATTATCGTGAAATAATTTGCTTGTTATTTGGTCTTACCACAAAATAAATTCTCCCACTCATTTGTTTAGCGTAATGACCCAATCATGTGTGCATTATTTCATGATAATCCGCTCAACTGGTTGAAAAAACAGCATATGTCATCTTGCCCTGTTGATAACCTAAGCTGAACATAGAAGAGTTTGGGATTTATGCTCTATACAGTAGAGTATATGTTCTATTTCTGAAGTATGTCAGACAGAGCTGGAGGTAAACTGTTGCCCCAATAGCGACTTGGGACAAATTTGGCGTCTGCTGTTTATTTTTATTTTCCATTTTTTCTTATAAAAACTAGAAAATATGTTCATAGAACATGGATGCCCCACATAACGGTTTGATAGTAAACGAGGCAAAATTCCAAGACCAAACGGAGGAGATAATCCATGGTTCAGTGTCAAAGCAATAACAGAAATTCACTTTGCACATCGACACACCATATAGAAGCTACATACCAAGCCTCCAGTAATTACGCTTTACAAGTTTTACATGTTACAAGGCAAAATGGTGTAATTCTAAGTTGAAAAGGGGGAGATAATCCACGACCCGGGGGTCGAATAAAAAATCCAAATAAACTTTGCGCATCTATTCATCATAAGGAAGCTACATACCAAGTTTCAGGTCTGTGGCTGTTACGGTTTAAAAGTTTTACGAGTTACAAGGCAAAATTGACCAATTCTAAGTTGAAAAGGGGGAGATAACCCAGGGGTCGAATCAAAATAAACTTTGCACATCTACTCATCATAAGGAAGCTACATACCAAGTTTCAGGTCTGTAGCTAGTACGGTTTTACGAGTTACAAGGCAAAATTGGGAAATTCTATGTCGAAAAGGGGGAGATAATCCATGGCCCAGGGGTCAAATAAAAAATAAAAATAAACTATCAGGTCTGTAGCTAGTACGGTTCAAAAGTTTTATGAGTTACAAGGTTGGTGACGGACGGACAGGACGTGGGCATAAAATATGTTTTTATTGAGAAAGGAGACAAAATATAATACAACAGCAGACGACAATTTACTCATTGCTCGTATGCATGAATTACGGTGGAACATGTGATAACATTGGAACCTCCCGTGGTGTCTAGTTTAGAGAGTGTATTCTTTATACAGTACAGTATATCTGTATATCTGGATTACGTCACACAGCACTCGAAGCAAACCGTTTCCCAAACAGCGACTTGAACAGATCGTCCCTGAAAGAAAGTGAATACCAGCAACTTAATGAGACATCATGTGTTCATTTCATTTGATCAGGTTAGTAAAAAGCTTTGTATTGGCCGATTATGTACTGACTGATAACATAATAATTTTATTGTATCAGGCATTGACATGATACGAATATCCGGGTTACAATATTTAAAATTGAACGCTGATGTTACAGAATGACGACAGTGGAATGATGTCACAAAAACAAGTCCACATTGCTCATTGTGTAGCCTAAAACGTTACTTGATAAATATCAAGTATCAGGCTAGGTAATATAAATTATATACATCAGTTTATTTTCATAATTGAACTACAAAACGATTGGGGGAGAATGACAAAATCAGAACGGAATAATGCTGAATGAATGTTTATTTTGCCAGAACATTTCTCAGATGATGTCTCCGATATAAAAACCAGTTTGTGCCTACTCAGTGGGCACGTACCTTTAATTTCTTGGTAACATTTATTGGTTGGGGTCAAAACTAAAAGTCACAGAACTAATAGTGTTTTAGTACCACCACACTGTGCATCTATCATAGCCACCATTGTCGTATGCAATTGATGTGAAAGGACAGGAAATGGTGTTGAACGTCCACTCTGTACGAGTGTCTTTTCACCATTCCGTCTTGGTCTACGTTGATGTCAGAAGTTTTAAACTTTATTTATTTTACAAAGATTACAAACAAGAGCGAGAACACTTGACTTATACAAATGCTGTCGTTGGCACAGATGAAGGCGTAAGATGAAGCCGGCTCGTCTCATCTGGACCTTCAGTATTTGTCAGATTTTTCAAAAAGTATCCCTGATATGATTGAATATTGGACCAGTCCAAACAGTAGCAGCTGAGGAACAAGTATATGCTGGTTATTTAGGGCGAACATGTTAATTGGGCATAATTACTTGATATTGATTTATTGGTGTTTAACGGCCTATCAACAGCTAATGTTATTTAAAGCCGGGTTCAATCCCGCATGTAACCTGTTGCATAGGGGAGAAAATCACAAACTCAGAACGGAATATTTACATCAAAATAAATAAATATTCAGCCCTGAAATTAGAATAACCTGACTTGGTGCCAGGTCCATACCACACCAGTCACTTGGACCCTTCCCCTAAAAGTAATAGGATTAGGAATGAGGTATTACTCATATAAGGGGTATAACCAGATTAAACCCTCACATAAGACGTACCTGAGGGCCAAACCAGTAGCCGATTTCATCAACATTGCAATGTATACTTTTCTAGCAAAGTATACTTTGAGGGAGTAATCATTTATTTTACCTGAAATACATTATTTCATATAGAACTAACAGCTGCATATATTTGATGATTTAATGTATGCAGAATTATCATACTGAATTTATTACATTATCACAGCCAAATTGGCTGTGATAATATAATAAATTCAGTATAATAACAAGAAACGAGGCAAAGCCACGAAGGCCAGGTTTTTTCCAACGTATGCCAAAATGCCGACGATATCGCGCTTTCCGCTTTCTCCCTCAAAGAATACTTTGCTAGAAAAGTATACTTTGCAATGTTGGTGAAATAGGCTACTGGTCTCCGTATCAGTAAGGATGAACCCTGATCATTAAAATCACCCATCGCATACTCCCACCTGCCACCTGCCACCCACTGGCCGTAATGACTTACCTTGCCTCGTGTGACCATTCACTATCGTCCTTGGGTGCCATGAAGTTCACCAACTTCTTATGTATGTTGTACCTGAATTGAGAAATTATCCAGTTAACAAACATGTGGCTGTGACTGGAGAAATGGGGCTCATGGCATCTGTGATCAGTCTAGCTCATTATCAAATGGAGAAACATATCCTGTTAACAAATATGAGACGCACTATGTGATTTTGTACCCAAGGGCTGTTCCATTTAAACATCACCTCACGCATTTTCGAATTTCGAGCTCAGCATGAGGGATCTGACAATAGTTTATTTGGAAGTTATTTAGAGTTAAAACCACCCACCCTAGTCTCTACCTCCGTGTATATGGAGGATGAGACAGTTGGGTCAGGGTACACATATGTGTATAAACTTTGAATGAAAATTGCGAAAAACAGCAGTCCTCCCCCACTCAAATGGGCATATCGGCTCGCATACAAAATCATCGATATTTTTTGTTATAAAATGCATAAACCCGAATTTACGACAAATATTATCTAAAAATATACATATACAACTTGTATTATCATTCGTTGTACATGCTCACCATAACCATGCCATATGTGTCTTGAAATTGATATCGATTGTTACCTCTTGTATTCGTTCATGTAACGAACTGAGTGAAATAAAGGTATATAAAGGTTCCATTAAAACATACCCGCACCCCCAAGACGGCAGTTTAAAGAAAATATATGCCAGGGTGTCTGTTTCTTTAAATTGCATACATGGGTGGGAGTGCTTGTCCGAAAATCACTTCTATGGGTGGTTGGCTGTCAGACTGGTGAGTGTCTGTTTTTCATGTCAACATGGAGTGGTTCGCATAGCGGGATATATGTATAGGCGGCGTATATTACATATAATTGATGTCTAACGTATATAACGCAGCCATTCGCGGCGAATTGTATTCGTAGTGCGGAGTTCCTCAGGAATATAACGTCCCAGAATATGCACAACATAATTAATTGCGTGCTGGTATCGCGACGATTTGTATTCATAACGCGGCATTCCTCAGGAATATCATGTCCCAGAATATGGACAACGTAATTAAATGCACGCTGGTGGTTTCGTCTATTAATCACAAAGCAAAGATCGCTCAAATGTATTATTATCGCACCTTCGCCAATTATAGAGTAGACGCTCGTGTATGGACTATTGGCCATCACCTGGGGCACATACAGACTGTATCGTTACACCCGCATAATGAAACCGCCAATTGACATATTGACACTTTCGCCATACGTGATAAGGGTATCCCGTGATAATTGTCACGTACACACAATGTCATAAACTGTCGTCTGCACATCACATTTTTCTTACGAAAAATAAAAACATGTTTTGACAGCAAACGAGACGCGCCGCGACATATTAACATGCAGTGCGACCCCGTTAGTACACGGAAGTCCGGCGACATACAACCTTCCGTGTTGCTTATCCGAACCGTGCTACATCCGTTCTCGCCCAAGACGCATCATAATGTCAACAAAAAATACATGTACACGGTATACTGCGACTGCGAATGAACGACGTCGCCAATGCCTATAATATTCCATAAGTTTTCACGGTTATCTTCATCATGTTCATCATGGGGGGGGGGCCCACATGGAACCATTGAATGAGGTAATGCTCGTTCGTCCGACTGGAGCGGTGCGAGGAGTCGGTCTAGGGGTGTCCCGGGGGCACAGGCCGCCCCCCCCGGAAATTATTTTTTGAATTGAGGAACGCCATTTTCCCCTGCATTTTTTTAGTTTAGTTTAAAACCTCAATATTTCATAAAAAAAAAGAAAATAAATAAAAAAATCGGGATATGCTCGTTCGTCGACTGAGTGGTGCGAGGGAGTTGGGTGAAAAATAAAAACATGTTTTGACAGCAAACGAGACGCGCCGCGACATATTAACATGCAGTGTGACCCCGTTAGTACACGGAAGTCCGGCGACATACAACCTTCCGTGTTGCTTATCCGAACCGTGCTATATCCGTTCTCGCCCAAGACGCATCATAATGTCAACAAAAAATACATGTACACGGTGTACTGCGACTGCGAATGAACGACGTCGCCAATGCCTATAATATGCCATAAGTTTTCACGGTTATCTTCATCATGTTCATCAGGGGTGGGGGGGCACATGGAACTTGAATGAGGTATGCTCGTTCGTCGACTGAGCGGTGCGAGGGAGTCGGCTAGGGGTGTCCGGGGGCAGGCCGCCCCCCCGGAAATTTTTTGAATTGAGGAAGCCATTTCCTGCATTTTACCTCAATATTTCATAAAAAAAAAGAAAATAAATAAAAAAATCGGGATATGCTCGTTCGTCGACTGAGTGGTGCGAGGGAGTTGGGTAGGGGGTCCGGGGGGCATGCCCCCGGAAAATTTGTGTATTGAGGAAGCCATTTCCTGCATTCTACGCTCAATATTTCGTAACAAAAAAATAAAAAATGGATTTCTGAAGGGGCCCCCCCCCTTAATCCGCTACTGTTCATGTAGAATGTAGATCTACACAGGTCCGTGCAATCCATTATTGTAAACGCGTGTAGAAACACGTGTAGCCATCATCATTCGATGACGCAATGACCCAATGACCGATATCCTGTTCCATCAGCTGCAACGTCACGTGACAAGCTCGTGCGTTGCAATCTGTGTTTACTCATATGGTGAGCACAGGTGGAAGACTTGGACCTATGACACCAAAATAAATGCCTATTAAAACAATCCCATTATCCCACCACCTGGTATGGTACTGTACATGACGTTAATAATAGAACGAGACCAAGTGGGTGGGGTAATGGATATTTTTGTAATGGTCATTTTCTTTGTGTCACACGTCCGACTATTCCACCTGTGTGTTTGAGTACGCACAGAGTTTTAACCCTTTCAACACCACAGACCTGTATAGACATGTTTTGCCCGACGTGTTATAATATTGCGCCAGTTCATGAGGTAATCAGGCTTATCACGTGACATTTTCGACGAAGATGAATCTGATAATAGTGTACATTTTCTGTAAACGATATCGAATGTTGAGGAATTATCGAATATTAAATTAGTAATTATTACGCATTTGCTCTGAAAATGTTATCAACTTTCCGATATATTTGCAGAAAAAAGTCAAATCATTCTCGGCGAAAATCTCAGTTATATAATAAAGTTGATTATCTCATGCACTGGCTCAATTATGACAAAGCGAAACAAGGCCAGTTGTCACGTACACATTTGTGTACATGCGCCGGGGGCGTGGGCAGTGCTGTAACAATTTAGTTAATCTGGGTCGAGTTAATCTGCGCCACTGATACGCGATCTCCGATTGGTCAGCCTTTACACCTAATTAATATTCCACCAAATTGAATGGTGAGCGCGAACGCATGCCGGAAAAATGAAATCGAGCACATAACAATTAGCACTGCTTTGTTACTGGGACCAATAATTGATGTTATTCCCAGTTTGCTCGGATTAATTTACGAAATGTGCAAACGTGATCAGCTGCACATTCACATCGGTGAGATAAAAGGAGGCTATGCGTCCATAAAAAAAAAAAAAAAAAAAAAAATCGTCCAATTTGGGAAAAAATCGTCCATTTTGGGTCTAATTTGGGAAAGAATCGCAAATTTAACACGATTTCTAACAATAGTCGTGTTACAAATTTAACACGATTTTTGATATACAAATGATCGCAAACCCATAGTCCTTTTCTCCAGTCACTGTCACATATTGAAACAAGCGATTGTGATTTTGTTGCCATGAAGTGTGCAATGTCTTCATGAAAAATATTTTAAAAATTTAGATATTTTCCATAAATACTGTCGAAGTTGAAAATGTTCAGAAGCAAATGCCAGAATAAACACCCACTTGCTACTGAAAATTTTCTATCCATGTTTAACGTCATTTTCAAAAATATACATTTTCTGTTAATATTTTCGTGAAAAATAACTTTTGGGTATGAAATCGGATTGTTAGTAGTGAAATGGTTTCACTCGTTATTAATTTTACCTCACCCATTCCTATGTTGGCTCAACCTGCGACACGCCGGTTACAGAGATTACACTGTAATTAAAGGGGACAGTGGAATAAAGGGGCTAAGTCCTTCAACCTTGGAATAACCTTGAAAATACTTACCGAACCTTTCGACCTTTGCTGGCCTTCTTGTCCACTTTCTTCTTGTTCTTCCCCCGAAGTTTCTGAATCTCTAACCACTGCCTAGAAACATAATATTATAGGAATTTATCGGGTAACTAATTGACGGAATACACGCTGAGCGATAACTAAATGCTGTATCAGGGAAAGACATTACGGTTAGTGTTTCACCCAGCCTATTTTTAGCAAATATATTACTGAATGTAGCACATGTTTTTTTCCCCGAAAAAATTGTAATAAATGGGCAAATAAAGCGAAATTTCATCTTAATTTCACTCCACAATTTAAAATTGGTTTAAATTGTTGTGAGTGCTTTGTATCCTGGACTGGACTGCTCATAATTCGAGACTCTAACGATATTAAACAACATGCGTAATAAATAATAGAGTATAAACCTTTTTTATTAGTTACATGCAAATACAATCCAATTACCTGTATATATATTGCATTTACTGGCTTCAAAAGCACAGAGAAATGCAATTGTTTACTTTCAAAACACGCTTGTCTACAAATGGCCGCCTCCAGCGTACCGTGAAAGGTCGGGACCTCTGACCCTATGACGTCATATGCTCTTCCGGTGCAGGTGCCCAGTTGGAAAACACCACAAATTGTGACTGCATAATGTACCATTGCGTTCAGGGGTCACGATACATATTGTTTCGAACTTAAATGATTAGACAAATGATTGCCAACTTGGAAAATATAATTTGCTAGATTAAACAAATTAAACAATATGAAGTTTCAACTTGTTGGTTTTAATACTTTTTTAAAGTGGTAATGTCTATTTTTGGAGTAAGACATTTCAATCCCTTCTGCATGTGGTACTCGTCCACAATGGGAATAACAAAAACAGAGACCAGATTGCATATAATCTGCTGATAAATGGAGGTATTGGACTGATGTGGACGAACTTAAAAGTGACAATTTAAAAAAAATAGGCTAAGGTGGTGAATGAATGAAAATCCATATTCCTACATTATTAATGCCTTTCTACCTACAAATATTACGTGACCTCCATTGATAAACATGTAAACAACATACGGGTTCAAGCGAACTAATTTATGTGTAAGTTTTTCTATCGAAATCCAGATTTTAATGGAGGGGGTTAATGGGATTAGTGGAAAACACAACATTTAGGTGTCTTGTGTTGTTTGGCAATGTATTAGTCCTGTTTAAATCACATTTTTCTAACTTGGCATTTGTGACCTTTCATCTGGCTTCGGTTGAATGCACAAGTGTAATGGAAGTGACGTAACACGTAAATCTCGCGATAGAAGAGAAAATAAAAATGGCCTCGAATCTGTGCGGCTATCAAAGTTAGAGGATCGTATGATACTCCCAATGTTGAAAATCTATACGTAAAATAAGCTAAAATAAATGCGAAAAATACATCAATACACGTCTTATTTGGAGTTCTGTGCCAAAATTCAGTAAGATACACATACCCTCAGTAGTATAGAGGGATTCAAAATGATACCACCTAACGGTGGTATCATTTCTCCACCCTCTATACTACTCCACCACCCCCCGAAAAATCAAAAATTGGTTAACGAGGAAATTGTCTCCCACCAACCACGAAAAATTCAAAATTGGTGTCATAAATACATCATGTTGTTTTCACGTCCAATTGAACAGATAAAACAATAGTCTTAAAAAGGATTTATTTTTGACACCAATTTATGAATTTATTCTAATAAGTTTCTGATTTAAATGTGCCCACGAGTGATAGTTTATATTCCAACACCCCATTTTTCTCCTCCAATATAGATAATTTATTTCGCAGATCAGCAACTAATTCTACCAGCTCTAGTCTACCACGTTCACCTGTAGCCACCTGACAGTGTAGTTGCTTATGTCTACAAAGAGTTTGGGCACTAATGAATTTACAAGGGCATCTGGGGCATTGAAATTGCGGGGGGACACAAGGAATTTTTAATTTTTCTCCTCCAATATAGCTAATTTATTTCTACGATGTCGAATTGTAGTCCAATTATATTTGTGTCATAAATACCTTATGTTTTTTTCACGTCCAATTGAACATATAAATTTAATAGGTTATAATAAAAAATATTATAACAAAATGGATAATAAAAATTACACAATCCGAATTGGGAATTGTATAATGACCTTGCTGAAGAATTTACGCCGCTGTTTCTACAGTATTACAACTCGGTCAAACTGACAATACTATGTGGTATCGAATACATGAAATATCAGCGTAATTTATTACGCTCGCGATAAAACGTTGAATTTACATATTAAACCGGCAATTATGGTCGCGGTATAAGTCTCAATTTATGTAATGAAGCGACTAATAGGATCAATAGGACTCGTAGAAACACTACGAAATATTATCAAACTAATTTTATAAAAACAGTTAAAATCAAAATTCGTTTACGGATATGGTTTTCAATATCGCTTTTAACGAAGAAATTGAAAAAATTATTAGAAGAAATGGAAATCGAATTAGATAAAAAAAACTATTAGAGAAAATGGATAATACATTACAATTGAATGAAGTTTTTAATAAACTGTGTTGAAGAAATTTATGAAGAATACGGGGGTTATAATCCTAAATATAAATTCTTAAAGATGGAACACTAGGCGACTATCGAATACATGAAATACCAGCGTAATTTATTACGCTCCGATAAAAACGTTGCATTTACAATCTTATACCGGCCAAATTATGTAACTATACAATAGGCAAATACAAAACATTAGAACGGTAATGCGGAATGGATATGAAATTAAGGTGTATTATATAAAATGTTAAAAAACCAACGATTCGTTTACGAATATCATTCTACGATATCGCTTATAATGATATTAATATTTGTAAAAAAAATAAACAAAGCCTCACTCGTGTCACAACACCCCCAGCGACTGGGCAGATTTTAGCCGGCACCAGCCAATGGTGTTGGGGACTTTCTTAAGCCCACACATTCTGTTGGTCACAGTCTGTTTTACGGGTCGCCTGAACCCCATTGCCAATTCCTCTAATTAAGAAGAAAACCAGCGAAGTAAGGAGAGCCTATGTGTGAATTTGGTTTCGAAATTGCAAGCTCTTAGGCAGAAATATGTTAGGCCGGCACCTTTGAGCTACACAATTACATCTCAAATCACACATATGGATAGACTGCTAACATTTAAACAGACGGAGACGGACGTCATACCGGATCAGACAACATAGCACACACGAGATGGAGACCAATTGTTGTAAAGGTCAACATCATATATATACTTCAGTTTCCTATACAACATACAAATGGTGTGCATATTTTTATTATTATTAATATCCTATTGGCGAAAGAAAAACATGTGATGGTTCCGTTATTTTGTTAATTTTTATAATTAATTTATATTTTTTTTATAATTAAGGCTGAACACTCCCGTATTATTAATAGTAATTTAATTTATGTGTAACGACATGTTTCAATTACAAACGGGTTATGGCCATGCGTAAATTGATAGCCGAGGTGGTAAAACAGAGCCGACTAATTCTCAGTGAAAAACACATGTTGTATTGGTATGTAAATTTGTTTACTGCACCAATATAATTTGAAAAAATTTGGAAATTATAGAAATTAAGAATTTTTTTTTTAAATTAGTATTTTGATTTTATTTTTTTTTTTTATTATTTTTTTAAATTTTTTTTTTTTTTTTCTTTTTTTAATTTTTAATAATGGTGCTGTAACATTTCCTCCGACTTTATTTCCAAGTTTTCCCTAAATTTATCCCCAATCAGAGTACACTCAATTTTTGGCTGGTGGCGCGCGCCTTGATCCTTATATCCATTTTTAATTCTTCATATTCCCCCATTTCTTACACACGGATTCAAATCTAAATTTGTTATTTTTTATCGGCCAACGCTTTGGACACCATAACGTCGATGCTATTTTTCGTTTAGGATCCTAGCGAGAACGGATATTCTATCATGTTTTCTACTTTTTTTCTCGGTTTTCACCCGCCGCCCTAATTACCATACAAGTGTTCCAGATTAAACGGTAATTCACTCAAAACCCCTGCAGTGGAATCATTACAAATTTTAGATAGCGTTGCAAGCCAGTCCAGACCCCACACAAAAGAAAACACTTTGCAGAACGTACTAGATGCGTCAGCTCTGTTTGCGCGCGCCTATATTTATTAGAGTGTCTTTTTCTATTTGCACATTCTCTAACTAATTATCATGCAAGCGACGATATATTCACCTAAAATTGAACTTTTTTTCGTTAATTGAATGTACAGTGTTGGTGGATTGGTATGTGGCGTTGAATACAGTGTGGTGGTAGTGGTATTGAGAGTTGGATACAGTGTTGGTGATCGGTATTGACACTGGAAGCGGTGATTCGTTATAGTTAAATTATTTCAAATATATTAGTTATTTACACAATAAGTTCAATTAAACAATGAGACAATAGTGGAAGTAACTCTCTGATCACCGATTTTCGGAACAAAGTAATAAACCTCTACTTGGGAAAGTCTAATTTCGATATCACCGGCAAACGAAACACCGTCGAAACTATCTCCAGAGATTTTAGTGATCCAACCCCCGTTCTGTTCCCATCTACTACAATAATTTATAGCGGACCGCGCCCACAGGTTTACCATTAGGCATTAAAACGAGCAAGACCGTCCATTTGGACAACTTCACTGCAGGCTGTCCATAGTGTATCCCCTTATTTATTACTCGCTTTTGGGCTCGAAACGAATATTCATAGTGGCCCCAAATCAATGGGCCGCTTCTCAGCCCAAACAGTTATGACACGTTTTGGCGTTTTCATTGTTTTTCTCTATTCGCAAGCGCATTGTTGCGTTATATGCCTCAGTACGAATTCTATGAGGCCTCCTCAAGAGCTTTGGTCGCGGCTATACGAGCATGTTTTGTTTATCGGTTATTTTTAATCTAGTTCGGTAAGTGTCGCTTCTTTTTGAGAGAGTCCTCTAAGGCAACGCATCATAAAGCTCCGTAATGGTTGCCTGTTGGCCTTCTATGCTTGATCCAATACCCGACCGGGGCTCTTTTTGAAATTCGGTTATTTTTCATCTAGTTAGTAGTGTCCGTTCTCTGTTGATAGAGTCTCTAAGAGCACACACCCTATAAGCATCCGTAATATCCGCCTGGTGGTCTTCTAGGGCTTTTTCAATACCCGTTCGGATCCATCAAGATCAACGGTCTTTTTTAAATTCGGTTATTTTTTCATATAGGTCAGTAAGTGGCTCTCTGTTGAGAGAGTTCTGAGCGTAACGCCCCATAAGCCTCCTCAATGGCCTCTTTGTGCGTCTTCTCGGACCCCCTCAACCCCAGACCTGGTTCTTTTATAAATTTCGCCTATTTTTTCATCTAGTTCGGTAAGTGTCGATTCTTTACTGTGAGAGTTTCTAAGCGCAACGCATCATAAGCCTCCGCAATGCCTCTGCAAGGTTAGGACTGGTGGTCTTCTCGGTACTTTATCAATACCCGACCCCTGTGTCTCTTTCGAAAATTTGGTTATTTTTTTTATCTAGTCAGTAAGTGCGCTTCTCTGATGAGAGAGTCCTCTGAGCGCAACACCTCATAAGCCTTCATAAGGTCCGCCTGGTGGTCTTTCTCGTGCTTTATCAATACCCGACGTGGCCTCATTTCGACAAATCGATTTTTTTCAGTCTAATTTCAGCAAGTGTAGCTTCTTTGCTGAGAGAGTTTCTAAGCGCAAAGCATCAAAAACTCCGTAATGTCTGCTTCGGTCTTCTCGGCTGTACATATCCCAACCGGGCCTCTTTTCTAAATTTGGTTTTTTTTTACTAGTTCGTTTAGTTCCGTATGCGTTTCTTCACAGACTTTGTGTATTCAAGCCAGGGCATATTCTCTAAGTTGTGATAGTAGACTCTTGTGAATTCGGTCCTGTGGACCCTCGATATAGTTCTATTAATCAAGCCTTGGTTTTGGGTGGTTATTTTTTTTTTTAAAAGTCGCCTCTGTCGGGATGGAATCCCCCTTCTGCAGGTCCAAATTATTTGAATTTGTCACCAATCGGAAGAACTACCTGGTCCGTATATACTCATAATGTTGTAATATATATTTACGAACATTGCGTTTAATTCTAATTTTCTTAATATTATTAATTTGAAATTTCTTAGGACGACCGAAATCGGGTAATCGTTCTTCAAACTCTCGCCTTTATCATCAAGAATATAAATACTTCAACTCGTGGATGTGTCCCGATTCCAAAACTTTCAATCTTGGGTGTGCGGAAGTCAACGTTACAGTCTCGACCATAGGAAACAATCGATGGCGGCACAGTTTTCAGTAATGTTGCTGGGGGTGATCCGTCTATCGGTTGTACGATGTGTTCACCCGATCAGGTGCACCCTGGATTTTCGTGAAGGTGAAGTCCCAACAGGTTTATCACCGACGTAATCACCCGGGGTAAACACTCCTTTGTTTGAGGAGTATGTCTCTCTAAAACGAGTTGAATACCCAATCCCGGGGAGACACTTACCTTATTATCACTGCTGATGGTCATTGTTGCGAGCCGGTAGCATTCGAAGACTGTGAGGTTGATTATACCGTCAAGCTCTGAGTGGACAAATCTTTGAGCAGTTTTATTCCCACAGTCCGTGAGGCAAGCTTTACGTCTAATTGTAGTCCATCCTTCACATAGTAAAACATTCGCTCATTCCCCACATTCTGACATCCAACGTGTAAGGTGATTGATCTAATGCATACCCGGCGTTTTCCGCAGCAGTTGTTATTAAGTTTGAAGTTCACAACTCCCTTTTTGGGAACATTAGTTATAGTAGCATACATAATAATATCTTTCAATGGATCAAAGCATTTAGCTTTAACTCTAATGTAATACGCGGTCGGAGGTAAATACACACAAAAAGACGTTGTTTAACCGCCTTGTACACCCAACCGTAACGGTTAGACCGGACAGTGGCTTTGCCACAACTTCCCTATATCTTTGAACAATATAGGTTGCCATGATTACTACGTTGGAGGTGGTTTAAATGGCTGGAAAGCAACACGATGCAGTTTGCAGAACCAAATAAATTTCGCTGTATGGTGTCGCAACAGCGGGGTGTGGAGTTTCATATAAAGACCATTGACATCCTAAGATGTCATGCTCCGATGTGTCTACAACTTTAGTGTATTATTCTTTTAGGAAGGATTCTCAAAAGAATGGTTATTTCACTACCTCAGACGAACGCCTGGGATCCCATATTCCAACACATATAACCGTTATGGCCTTTTGAAAGGACTGTGAACGAGAATTTTACCTTCAAAAGACGCGGACTGGAGACAGAAAGGCATTTCATACAGCACCGGCCTCGGGGAGTTCTCATTCACGGCAAGTCCGGAATTGGACACAGGGAATGATTTAGACACGATCACTCGGTGACCACATCGTCAGTCGAACGCCTGGGAATTTTTGACCCCGCGACTATGACTTTTCGGGACGGAAGTGTCTGGGGTCGACACTGTGGCGTGTTTTTCTTGAAAATGTTACCTCCGAAACTGGCTCACGTCGATTACATAAGCAGGCTTACTGAGGTCAGAACGCGTGGGGTAAATTAATGTTTTGTATACGGTCTAGGGTTCTCGCAGGCCGGGGTTACTCGCGTCAACGACTCCTTTAGCACGTACAGTCTGGCCATTCTCGGCGCACAGAAGCAACTCGCAGCACAATTCCTATACTGGGCATGGGATACAGCGTTTGATGCAACAAAAACAATTTTTGGAACTTTTAGAGGACGCCATCTCAGTAGGGTGGACCTGGAGGAAGGCGATCCAGTATTATCAAGACGATTTGCAGAATGCCGAACCCCAAGTAGACATATGTATTTGTTATTAGGTCTTTATATGCGCCGAGCAATATGATACTACGAGACGGACCCGGTTGAGGTTACAATAATCATATCGTATCGCCTCGCCATTCAAAAATCGGGCCCCAACGGTAATCTTTTTTTATAGTGTAACACGGATATCTCATCAAGCGCACCACCAACAGTGGAAACCGATTTCATAAAACACAAAATGGATACACCTCCCCTATTGTAAATTCGGACCCAGTACCCCAATTCGTAATTGGATGCACATGAGTTCCTCTAACAGACCATCGCGATTGGAGAAACTCATCATCAACAATGTTGAAATTGGAAAGCACTAACACACCGAGAGGAGAAATTGGGGCTCGTCATCGCCTCGTGGCTGATCGGATTATTCGCTTTGGTTGTAGGACTCTCTGGAAGAGAATAATAGGAGACGGCGATTGCCACAGGATTAAAGCCAGGTATTTTTGGCTAGCCATCCGGCCGTTTTGTTAATATAGTAGCAAGTAAGAAACGATACTCCGATCGTCCAGGTAGTGCTGGCAGCCGCCTTTCCAGCTAAAGTTAGCTGAAAGACTGACGGGGCTTTTAGTTGTTTTTTTATCCATCTTGCTCCACCGGATGGAGAGGGTGCTGTGCTGGGCTGGAGCGGGTGGTGGCGACGCACCCACCAGGTGAAAGTTAGAACTTTGGTCGATATAGTCATGCCGATAGCAACGAGGATGCTTGCTATCGTGACGCCCTGCTCTCTGAAAAGAGTGCGAGACGCTCACCGAGTGTCGTCTCCTCGTGAGTGAACCCTCGAGATTGATTCGCGGATACGACTTTTTTGTGTGCGGAGAGCTCACGGTTAGCGAGGCGGGCCTCCAAGCGAGCTTCTCTTTCATCCCGCAAAGACCGCAGGAGTTTGTTGATCCGCTCGGTAGATTCTCTATCGTCACCGCTTCCTCCAGTTTTCTGTCTTTCTAGCGCGATTTGTTACATCAGCGCGTGAGTTTGAGAGGTTAAGGACAGTTCGCCCGGACCGTGTTGTAGAGCCTTATCGAGTCCACGGAGTTCTCGAAGAGGTAACGTGGGTCATCGTTGAGTATTTTTCCCAATTGCGATTGGACGTAGAACGTGGTCTCCATAGTGTTAATACGTCGGTGGCTATTTGATGGGACTCGCTGGAGCTCGGGACGTTTCTATCGCGGTGGCGTCTTAGCTATAGTTCGTCGGTAGACTTTAGGGCTCCTACCAGCGCGGGCAGGTATAATTGTTTTAACCCTCTTACAATCCGTGAAGCTAGTTCTTTATTAGTCCCTTATGAATCGGCCATCCGCCCGGTTTCCTGCTATGGTGTTTAGCGATAGGGGTTTCCGGTACTAATGTTGACTAATGGGAGATTTAGTGCTGCTCTTAGTCGCAATTTACCGCTCATAAATTTGAACTTGGATTAGTCGCGACCGACAGGGGGACCAGACTTTTTCTGCTGCCAAATCTTGTTGTAGTAGTCGTTTACAGCTCCTCAAGTAATTCCTGACTTTGACTAGGTGGTAGCGTCACCCAATTGTGGATTGGATTGGAACTGGAGTTTCTATGGTGGGTGTCGTGAGGGAATCCTCGACGTTATCATCATCCACATCGAGGTAATCGTCTCTTTCCGATTCATCCATGTCAACATCGTATCAGCCATTATTATATAATTTTTCTTAAAATTAATTATGTATTAAAGACAAAACCATACGGGTTTAATAGTTTCAATAATTTTGAAAAAAATTAATTATGTCTTCGAGTCAATACGTCGCAAACTCAATCCATAACCGGCAGACTGCGTGAGCCCTCGGGGCAAAAGGCGTGAGACAGAGTGTCGTTATTACGAACAACATCGACGAAGACCAGAACAGCAGCTCTTAGTGCTTCCCAAACCTCGGGAGTAAGACGTCATTGTTCCGGGTACTGTTCGGCCTCGCTTTCACTTATTTCGCTAACGTCGACGGAACGCGGACCGAACCGTCGTTCAGAACCTGGGTCGCGCATCGTCAAGAAGACCATGATAAAGATTTCTGGTACTGAGGTGATGTCGATCGACGACAGCGACGTTACCATTGCTATCAGGACCTGGTGGAAGACGTCACTCGAGCTTGGAAAACGCTGTCTATCAAGGTATTGACACACAGCAAAAATATAAACGGCCCCCATACCAAATTAGAATCGGGCTGCTAACAGGTAGATAACAACGCGAGTGACATCGCGGTGCGGGTGCTTACGGCAACCGCTTCTACATCCCGCTCGACTTTGAGTTTGTGGAGAGTCACATGGCCCCTACTATCAGAGTGCTTTGGCTGACCGCCTCGAATACGAACTAACGTTCACGACTACGGCGAGTTATCATGGCCACGACCAGTTATCGACGTATCGATCGATTAATGTTCGCTGGAGTACAGATGGTCACGATGACCGAACTAGCGCGATTGATCTGAACCCTGTACGCCGGGCGCGTTGCCATACTTTACGACCGGAGTTCTTCGCATCGCAGATGCGAAAAACAAAAGCGGCACATTGTGGATTATTAACGTCAACGTACCCGATTCAGCTCGATGAAAGGTACTACAGATGTTGTTCGAGGGATGATCGGTTCGCGTTCGGTGCTAGAAAACCGACAGATTCTATAACCCCTATTCCGAAGGTAGAGGGGTGACGCTCGAGGGAGTCCCAATTCAACTCTACAGCGGGGTCTTCGCGCGCACAGCAGTGGGATGGAAGTAAGAAAGCAGTTTGCTGCCGGATCTAAGCGCTCTCCGGAGGTTGGCAGCAGTTGCTAAAAGACCTGCATTCGTCGGCAGGTCTCCTCGCGGAGTGCCTGATATACACCAAATACGCGTTATGGCTAGACATGCGAGCCCAGCGACGATGACCAAATACACCGTTAGCGGACGCCAAGTGAGAACGATAGTGAGGGTGTGCCGATTCCAGTAACAAAGAGGGGACGGAGCCGGACCATTGAAAGTGTACATATATATAATTACAGACGCACAACTCAACATCGAAGATGGTCGATACGTATCAGCGATCTATATTCTAACGATTTTTTAATAATATTGTTGAAAAAAATTAAGGAAATCTGCAATCAATCAATTCACGATTGGAGATGCTCACTCTGCCATTATACTGTGGCAGACGGATGTGGAAAAAACGGTTGTCATCCTCGACTTACTCGAGGGATCCTAACGCGATGCCTTTCGTCACATTGTGATCTATGTCCCACTGTGCGCACAACCGATACTTATCAGCGGTGCCCGTGGATATGGACCGACCTGAGGTATACATTATTGACCCGGTGATAGGCTTCTACGATTGGTTGCGATGGTATATACCAAATATTTCAGGGCGAGGCCCACCCTATACGTGATTGGACGATCGCTCAGCCAAGGCAGGCGATGACCAAAAAAGAAGGACATGCTCTCCGAGCTCGCATTTCTGGCCGCCATGCTAGGCAAGCGTATGGTTATCCATCAAAAATACAACGCCGGTCTCAAGGATCTGCGCGAGCAATACGAAATGGGTCGCCCTCTTTCACTGCAAGGACCGAGACTCATTCATGATGTCTTCGAGAGAATGACGTTATCCCAACGCGCGAGGAGCGCCAGGAGGTTCGACAGATACTTTCGAAAATTATGCCGCCAAGCTTCATGATAAAGACTGATCATTCCAAACTGCTTATAAAGTTATTCAAACTAAATCTACGATTTATTTAATAATTAATAATTTGAAAAATTAGGAAAATTAGATAAAATTAGGATAATTGCAAAGTAATAAGCTATTGCAATGCTTAGCAATTGCTGAACAAATGCTGGAATAATGTGAACAAATGCTGAATATGCGAACAAATGCTGAATAATGCTGAAACAAATGCTGAACAATTGCTGACAAATACTGAACAAATATCTGAAAAATGAGGCTTAACAATTGTTAACAATTTGGTGCTCGCTGAGAGCTTTGTTGCGAGCCTAATGGTGATCATAAGTATCGGGTGGTGAGCATTTTTTATTTTTGTTATAAATAAATATGTTAAAAGTGATGAGACGTGTGTGAAATAGTTAAATTAATTTTAAGAAAATAAAAATTGAACTGCGGACGAACTTCTCGTTCAGATATAGGAAGAAAACCCAAACTCGACTGCCAACATTAATGATCCGACATGAGGCAATCGGGATCGGGGTTGGTATTGGGTTGAGTGCAAACGACTCCTAATGAAATGAAACAGCGGCCGCGACGAAGCGGTAGCTGCGCTGGGTTGCTGGGGGACAATCGGAGCATTTATCTCGGTAGGCGTCCTCTCAGTTTTTCAGGTGGATAAGATGTCAGATGCGGAGTTCGATAAAATGTATAGCGCGATACGAATCCAAAATTGGAGCAGAGATGACAAAACTCTGGGTTCGGCGGCTATTCATGTGTACGCTACAGCCGTTTGTAGAATTCTCCTATACAAACACTGCGGGTTGATTGTTGTTCTAGAGACTGAACCTTTATAGGACACACTCTTAGAACGGCAGGCTGCTCAATTTATCAACAGTTTGGAATGTACTTAGCTCCACTAACAACCGCGTGACCCACGGGTAATCACTGTCTCAATTTGGACTATATGCCCACGAAAACTATAAGATCTAAAATTAATATTATTAATGATGACACAAGACACACCCACGAGAGTGACGGAGTGAAACCAGATTGCTCCAAACACTATCGAACCAGAGTGTTATCTCGCCACTGGATGACATTTAAAAATAAACGCATATAAAAAATCTCAAAAGACTAGGCAGCTCGGGCGGGCGGAGGCTGCCACCGAAAAAGTTAAACAAGATAAAATACTCGCCGAGCTTCGAGAGGCTAATCCATCGGATTGGGGTTGCAAATCGGGGACGGAGACAGCAAAACATCTGAATACAGAGTTGAGGACAACAACACCCCATTCACGAATTGGAAGCACACTCAAACCCAATACCAACTACCGTTGGAGTTGGGCGATCCGATTGAACCAAATTGTGAATTTTTTGGAGTTGGGTTGTTGGTGGTGTCGTTATGGCAGTTGTTGGTGTCCCTGTGCGTTTGGATATTCCCCAAAATAAAACCGCCAGTGTTCAGAAGAAGTTACGAAACAACCAAATCATCAACAATGTTGAATTTGGATGCGCCCCATTTAACATTGATCGCGACCCATTTATATGCAATAATTTATATCAATGGCTGAACAAGTGGTAAAATGTTAGTGACGCGCTTTATCACGCGTGGTGATATCGGGTTTTCAGTATCGGGTTGCTCGACTATCAAAGATGGCCCTAGGAGGAACGCTCCCATATTGCGAACTTTACTGTGAGAGACGTAGGGGCTCGCGACTTAGATGTAGCGGCCGAGTTTTGGACCCGAGATTTATTAGTTTAAAGCAGGAAATTCTACAGTTTAATATATGGAAATAAATGCTTCAATCGCAGTAATAGTAGGTGGTGCGCTTGTAAAACGCATTGGCGTTCAGCTGGTAGCAACTTTATATTCTCTAATGAAAGAGCTCGAACGGGTGAGGAGCGTAAGCGTCATGATTTAGCTGTTTGAACAACCTCAATAGCGCAAATGGAAGCATGGTCGTAAAAACGAACCGCCCATCTGGACTGGGTCAATGAGAGCTTCGCCGCGAAAATCCCGCCGGCAAACTTTTCAGAACGTTGAAGAAGCCAAACCGCGAGTACGCGCTGCTCTATCCGACACAAGTCTCGATCCAATGGATCCCGAGCCCCAACTTTCACGATTTCTATGTACCCGTCAGAGCCCAAAAGGACGCGAGATCGCGTTCATCATCGTGGAATGGGTGTGTGTGGTCTGCGGCTATTATATTCATCGAGATTTTAAATTAATTAATTTAAAACATTTTTTTTTTATAAATAATATTATAGACGAACGATGTTAGTGACGAACTTTATGACGCTATGATCCGGGATGTAGGCTACACTGCCATAAATCATCGTTTACCTGGTGCAAAGAGTCGATTCGTCTGGCCCGAGATTGTGTCGAGACGTGGCGCGGAGGACGACAAAGCGGCCACCCTTTTCGCAAAGCGGATGTTAGATTCCTCCATCAACAATGTTGAATTAGATTCCCCTCTCCTGTTCCAAACCAAACGCGATTGGGCTGCAGCGAAACTTCCAACAAGGTTTATTATTAACGACGCAGTTACCGGAGAATGCGAGGGCATGTTGGAGATTGTCGATATATTAGATTACTTCGCATCGATGAACACGCGCAAACTTGATACCAACTAACGCGCAGCTTCGTAATACATATATAGCCCCCGCGGCTACTGAAGGGACTCGCGGCCATCAAGAACTCGCGGCGGCGACCAAGGTTTCAGAAAACGCTGTCAAGGAATGGCTCAAGAAGCAGGCAGTCTGGCAGATCGTATTTACCCGGCCTCACAATATTCCGCGCCAAAAAATTCGACGTTCTGGTGCCCCAAACCAAGTTCACCAAGCGGATCTCCTGTTTCTCCCTCACGATCGCGTTCGGTCGCAAAACGTACATGTAGCACTGACAATCGTTGACGTTAGCGATTCGTTACAAAGGGGGCTGAGCGTTGGCCACTATAAGAGTCTAAGGAAGTGGGCCGAGGCTCTTCCCGAATAATCATAAGAGAGTCTCTCAATGGCGAATCTTCTCCAGGTCAGATCCGGCGCGAGTTCATGGGCGCGGTCTCTCATCTATTGTCTAAGCATAAAGTTTCTATCAGACGCGCCGCGTAACATCCACCGGGGGACCAGGGGGATAGTGGAACGCTTCAATCGAATCCCCTGGCTGAGAGGACTGTTCGGACCAATACGCTATGAACTTGTAGACCTCATTCGCGATCGACCGAGTGGGTGGCAGAACGCACTGCCCGCCGTGGTCACCACACTGAAGGAGTGTGACCAGATTGATAGGTAAGAAGCTGTAGATGCTATAAAGTTTTAAAAGGGTGACGAGCAAAGCCTCTGCCGTCTCCGCGCGGGCGACCAGTTGGTTTAGAGGAGAGCGGCTACCATCAGATATAGAGTCCGGTACCTTATCACCGGGAGAGCTCGAAGGTGGCAGCCGCCGCGCGAATGGATCCGTGTGGTCAATGAATGTATATCATCTGGATTCGCCTCTATTACCAAACATGATGAGCCCGTGCTCTATTATTTGACTGATGGTCCCATCTCGCGGTTTTGTTCGACGAAGAAACTTCTTATGGTATGCCTCTGACACCCAGCTACCCCCGATCGTCAGATTCTTTAGAGATGTTCGTATGTATTCGTTGGTACACGGCGTTTCTTTTATCGTAGTACGCCGAGAGTCCTAATTTTTTTGGGACAGTAAGTTTTCATAACAACGTCTTTAATTTTAAATACTCTATTTTTTTTTACGCTACATCTATAATGTTGTTTTCCATCTTTGTAGTTTCACTTATACACGTTTTTCTATCTATCCCAATTAAATTGTTAGTTCTCTTTGGACATTCCTTTCGCAGAGTTTTTTATTAATTTTAATTTTGTTCCAAATTATCTTTAGTGAAATTAATTTTTTTTTTTTCTTTCTACGAAATAACACTACTAGATACGCTATCGCCCTATCCCGTAAATTCCCATTTTGAAAAGTCGGGCTCTCTTTCGCTCCATTTATCCCAAGCCAAACCAGTATTTTTTTCTTTTTCAAACTGTCTAGTAGTTAGGTCTACTCAATTCCTCTACGTTTTTCCACTAACTCCTGTATACATACTATCTGTATCATCTGTATTTATTCAAAGGTCTCCCTTTTTACGTATTTATCTAGAAATTAGTAGTAAAATTCCACATTCTCAATTTAGCTAGTTGATAAACCGGGCGATTCCACTGTGGAAGGGGCTCTTTACTGCACAACCGGTTTTGGGTAAGATATTAGTACGCATCTCCTATCTCTCAAATCATCAATGGAATGCAGTCTTAACGCTTTGTCAACCACAGGTTTCGTCTTTTTATTATGTTAGTATTTAAATGTCTCTCTTTTGCCTCTATCATTTTTCCACAACACGATTGCCTTATAATTTCATTATATCCGCTTGGTTTCTTTATTTGGTTCTAATCGCCTGTTCGTTTTGCGGCTGTAATTTCTTTTGCGAACATTCGAAGGGTTTACCACTATATAATCTTATAACACGATGAACTTCCGTTATTTCTAGGCCGTGGTTTTAAATACATTTCAACAGTGGCGCGTACAGCAATACTTTAGTGGCCGACATAGATCCCACCAATTTTCTTCCATTTCCTCTGTCTTCAGTATCTTCAAATATTTTTAACATGGTGTGGGAACTTCATCAACTCTACTTCTCTGTTTATAAATATTGGGGACATTTCAGAAAAACTTATGTTTTAAAGTTGTGTGGAAACTTCTATATCACCTCCGCAAACCCAACCTGTCTCCAGATATAACTCTTTTACAAAACTTTTTATAAATTGAGGGTTATGTGGGGAATCTATATGGTGTATAGGTTTCTTCTCCACACGGCATCTCTTTATTTAACGTAGATAATAATATAACAGCGTTTGCATCGTACCCAAAAGCCTTGCAAGATTTGTTAATTTCATTTGAGGATTAGATCTAATATTTGAAACACCAGCTTCGATATCGTAGTAATACTATTGAGGACCGCCAACTAGAGAGTCCTTCCATCATTTCGTATGTTTCTTCTTTTGGTGCATATAGAGGCATCTCCGGTATAATCGTCTTTGAAGATTTTTGTTCTTTAATGGTTCCTTCTCAATAAAGATTGTATAGCTACTCCAGGTAGTGTTACCGCATCTTTGAAAAATATCCACACTCTGTGTTTATAAATTTCACACATTTTTTCACCGCTTCTAGGAACGTGTCAACATCTAAATCGTTATAATATTTCAAACCAATCTCTGAAAGTTTTCATATTATTTTCTTCGAAAAATTCTATCGACATTTACTCTAATTTGTTTCGTCTATTAAACATTCCCAGATAGTTTGGTAATAACATTATCTAATCCGGTATTCCTGGGTATCCAGTTTGTCCTGAGAAGCGTAACATCATAGGAAAGAATGTTTTCTGTCCTTTGCATCTTTGGCTTTTATCAAACTATCATAAAAAAAAACTTACACCATGGTCCTAGACTTAAAGTATTACATCAAGATAATCTAACATTTCTGGAGTAAATAGAAATATTGTTGCGTTTGCACGTTTTCCGACCATTACTTCTTTGTTGTGATGTACAGTTCGCCTTAGGTTTTCTTTATAAGTTATATCGTACTTACTGCTGTTAAAATACCCTATAACGGTACTTGCTCTATCCACTGTTCGATCTTGGCGATTTGGTTTTTTACGTAATATTCCGTATTTAAAACTTATATTATTGACCAACTTCTTCACTTATAGCTTTTCCCTGACTTATCAAATCTTCTATGAAGTTTTCTATAAGTTTTGCGGGATCTTTATACAAATATGAGTTATGTTCCTGAGAATATCTCCTATACTAACGCTTGCCGGAACGTGTCAAGCTTCGTACTCTAAATATTCTCCGGTAGTTTCACTTCTGGTGGAGATACGCTCAATCGTATACTATCTGATATGGATAAAGAGTAGTGTCACAACCGATCTTTATATCTATTACGTCTTTGGAATTCGCATTCCCACATAATTACTAGGTTGAATTCCTTGCTTTGTATAATAACTTTATCTCTTCTCATTGTGGATGGCGCGTTCTTCTTTTTTATGCTTTGCATGAATCTCACACCCGTGCCAGTAACAGCCGTGATACTGACTATACGGATTGGTTCTGAGACAGTATCCATCTACGGGCTCCTAAAATCCATCTTTCACCTCCGTGTCCGCATGTTCGTGGTGAATGTAATTCCTCCCGCTTTTCCACAGATTACATCCAATCGATCGCCCCATAACTGTTAGAACCTTTTGGGTAAAACGCTTTCTCGAACGACGAAGCGCGCTCTAAATAAATTACCATCACATACTATTTTTGTCTCACCTTTCATACATTTTGGTCCGTGTCTCTTCATATTACTCGCTGTCGTGAATTTCTGTTTGCAATTATCGCAGGCGTAAATTTTAGATAGGTTTTTAAGGTTTTTTATCAGAAATGCGTGATTATTAAACAGTCCTATTGTCATTGGTTTATTACCTATTGCCTTATAGTGTGCTGGTACCTTTTTCAACCACCATACATTACATTCGGTGGGTTGATATCTTATATACCGATTTTAAAAAAACTCTTCAACCTTTTTCAGATCTGAAAAAGGAATTGGTGAAACCACATTACTACCAAAATATTGCTTACTAAGTTCTTTCGCCTTTTCTGTACATCTGTCGGGTCTTTTATCTGTCATATGCATAGCTAGACACCTGAACAGACAAAGGTCGTCATTATACTTATCTAAAGAATACATACCTTTTTTATTCTTCAGCCATTCTGGAAGTTCTCCTCCTGCCGCTTCTTTGGATTGTAGTCCCAAATCTATTCCCCTACTACCCTGTATTAGCTTTACAAAAACCTCTACCCATCTTACAAACTTCCACTTTGTATTTGGTCTGTCTATTTTATCGGACATTATTCGTGTTTGCTCCTTATCTGACAGCCATTTTTTAACGGTTTTCATTGATGATAGTGGTTCGCTACCACCGAGATTTTTGTGAAATATTATAGTTTTAGGTTTTCCATTTTTAATTTCCTCCATATGTTCTAGCTTGTAAGAATATGAATATCTCAAATAAAAATTGGTTGTTAGATACGGAGCTAGTTTATCGGACATGCGTTCAGACTCGTTAATGTTTATGTTTTTACGAAAGGATAATGTAACTACCCGTCTTCCATTTTCTACCTTTTCCAATGTTTCATCGTGAGCCCCCAATATTTTTCTTCACCTTTTTCCACTATCGCGCTAACGATAGATTTTTTCTTATTATTATTTTGGCGTCTAATTTGGGACAAATTATTTGTGCTTGAAGGTTTGATTACACTAGCCCTTAAACCCCGCAATACTTTCTTTTTGAATTCTGTTACCTACTTCCTCCGCTTTGGATATATCTTTAAAGGCTCCTCGTTTGTGGGCGCGGGTAAACCGCTTCATAAACGCCTCATTCTTTGTGGCATTTATCAGCTTTGTCAACCCCCTAACTCTCAACCGTTTACTATAAGTAATCCCTAGAGATTCGGCTTCTCTTCTCAAACTTTCTATTTCTGCTCTAGTTTCTGACGTTATCATATTTTCTGTAATATACTTTTGTATAACCTATGAAATTTATCTGTTCAATTGGTCTTGAAAACATTATGTTTTTTTCACTTCTAATTGAATATAAACATAAACATATACATATATAATGGAGTGTGAGACTAGTTGTAAGACGTTTACGCGTAAAGAATATCTACGAAGGCATCTAGCGAGACGTAGAAAAATTCCTTGTGTCCCCCGCAATTTCAATGCCCCAGATGCCCTTGTAAATTCATTAGTGCCCAAACTCTTTGTAGACATAAGCAACTACACTGTCAGGTGGCTACAGGTGAACGTGGTAGACTAGAGCTGGTAGAATTAGTTGCTGATCTGCGAAATAAATTATCTATATTGGAGGAGAGAAAAATGGGGTGTTGGAATATAAACTATCACTCGTGGGCACATTTAAATCAGAAACTTATTAGAATAAATTCATAAATTGGTGTCAAAAATAAATCCTTTTTAAGACTATTGTTTTATCTGTTCAATTGGACGTGAAAACAACATGATGTATTTATGACACCAATTTTGAATTTTTCGTGGTTGGTGGGAGACAATTTCCTCGTTAACCAATTTTTGATTTTTCGGGGGGTGGTGGAGTAGTATAGAGGGTGGAGAAATGATACCACCGTTAGGTGGTATCATTTTGAATCCCTCTATACTACTCCCTCGCATCCCGTGGTACCATTAATAGAACAAATGGGGATACAACCATTACCTGCTCAGTGCAACAGGGTCGCTCATATCGGCCGTTTTCTTCTCGATGAGTTCACGTAGGAGTTGGTGATAGAAGTCGCTGTCGTCGAATATTTCTGTGTCGTAGTCCTTCAAATGGTCGTGGTCCAGTAGCTTTGCTTCAGCCTGTCAATATAAATGGGCTGTATAGTGAGGAAATGGACTGATTGACCGATTGATTGGAGTTTTCATGGAGGGGAATCAATCTTCAGAGCTCCAGATAAGCGTTGTGTCTAAAGAGTACTGTACCACCTGATTTCAAATTGAATGCGTACACTCGTTTACTCAAAGTCGGTTAAGTCGAATTCCCTCATTACGTCAAATTTGTGTCCAAGTCCCGTTTCAGATCCTATTATTGTCAATGTAACTGGCTACCGTTACGTCAAATTTTCGCCAATTCAAACTAATTGTTAGGTCCCGAAAACAGAAATGTGTGATATTTCACTCTCGTTAAGTCAAAGTGTCAGTTTGCGCTCGAAGTGCGAATTTGCAGCGCCAATTTACCGGATCAAAGACTGGACTTGTTTACCCATGTAAACCTTTGTAAACAAACTTTGAATAAGTGTTAAAGGTGATTTCCTTGACACCAATTCAACTTAGCTCATCTGAAACTTAGCTCATCTGATTTAATCATTAGTTATTTTATTTGCCGAAATATTTTATAAAAAAAAAATCACTTCAAAAGTTGTCACACCATGTCAACTTTCGAAACAATTTACGGAAAATGTTACCGCATTTCGTTTCAATCAAAAATCAAAGATACAACAATAAAGATGGTTTTCTCAAATCCATCTTGTCCAGACACGTTTGCATGTGTCATCAGATGCGAAACGTTGCCTGCGTATATAGACTGAGTATATAGACTTACATTCACCCTCCGATTGATAAATGCTGCGTGTATAATTATATAATCAACTACGGTATGCACTAACAACTTGTTTAATTTTCTGGTTGCATGCTTTATTTTATTAAAACATTAATAAAATGTTACTTTACTGCTTTTGAATTGTCTTTTTCTTGTTCCACCCTGCGGGATAATACATATATGTATACTTAGGATTCGACTACACACAAGATGTTTGTTGGTATAGGCAAATTGCATTAGAGGTTGCAAAATGTGTAACTCCGTGTGTCAAAGGTCGTATGGGAGTTTGCGTCCCCGTAACCGTGTATGGGTAATATTTCGAGGTCTATTTCAGATTTCGATTTACGTCAAACTTCGGTTTATTACTCAAAGTATTTTATTCACAGTCCGACGGACTTCGAGTAAACGAGTGTACACTGTATTTTATTTTTACAATGGATTATTGATTGTCTTTATTATTAAATAGCGACCAAATGATAAAAATATAAAACAAATTTAACCATTCACTTATTTGAGTGTATTATTACTTATTCACTTATTTATACTGCAATAAAGTTGAAAATTTACTTAGTTGAGCTGCACTGTTTGCTTTTTGAAGCTAAACTCAGTAAATTTTCAACTTTATTACAGTATTTCCACGCCTCAATTTGAAAATCAATGCGTATTTTCACATTGCCGTGAGTATTCTGTACTCCCACTGTTGATAATCAATGTGTATTTTCACATTGCCGTGAGTATTCTGTACTCCCACTGGTGATAATCAATGTGTATTTTCACATTGCCGTGAGTATTGTGTACTCCCACTGTTCATAATCAATGTGTATTTTCACATTGCCGTGAGTATTCTGTACTCCCACTGGTGATAATCAATGTGTATTTTCACATTGCTGTGAGTATTGTGTACTCCCACTGTTGATAATCAATGTGTATTTTCACATTGCTGTGTGTATTGTGTACTCCCACTGGTGATAATCAATGTGTATTTTCACATTGCTGTGAGTATTGTGTACTCCCACTGTTGATAATCAATGTGTATTTTCACATTGCTGTGTGTATTGTGTACTCCCACTGTTGATAATCAATGTGTATTTTCACATTGCTGTGAGTATTATGTACTCCCACTGTTGATAATCAATGTGTATTTTCACATTGCTGTGAGTATTATGTACTCCCACTGTTCATAATCAATGTGTATTTTCACATTGCTGTGAGTATTCTGTACTCCCACTGTTGATAGTCAATGTGTATTTTCACATTGCTGTGAGTATTATGTACTCCCACTGTTGATAATCAATGTGTATTTTCACATTGCTGTGAGTATTGTGTACTCCCACTGTTGATAGTCAATGTGTATTTTCACATTGCTGTGAGTATTATGTACTCCCACTGTTGATAATCAATGTGTATTTTCACATTGCTGTGAGTATTCTGTACTCCCACTGGTGATAGTCAATGTGTATTTTCACATTGCTGTGAGTATTCTGTACTCCCACTGGTGATAATCAATGTGTATTTTCACATTGCTGTGAGTATTCTGTACTCCCACTGGTGATAGTCAATGTGTATTTTCACATTGCTGTGAGTATTCTGTACTCCCACTGGTGATAATCAATGTGTATTTTCACATTGTTGTAATGTATTTTGTACTTCCCACTGTTGATAATCAATGTGTATTTTCACATTGCCGTGAGTATTCTGTACTCCCACTGGTGATAGTCAATGTGTATTTTCACATTGCCGTGAGTATTCTGTACTCCCACTGGTGATAATCAATGTGTATTTTCACATTGCTGTGAGTATTCTGTACTCCCACTGGTGATAATCAATGTGTATTTTCACATTGCCGTGAGTATTTTGTACTCCCACTGTTGATAATCAATGTGTATTTTCACATTGCCGTGAGTATTCTGTACTCCCACTGGTGATAATCAATGTGTATTTTCACATTGCCGTGAGTATTCTGTACTCCCACTGGTGATAATCAATGTGATTTTCACATTGCCGTGAGTATTCTGTACTCCCACTGGTGATAATCAATGTGTATTTTCACATTGCTGTGAGTATTCTGTACTCCCACTGGTGATAATCAATGTGTATTTTCACATTGCCGTGAGTATTCTGTACTCCCACTGGTGATAATCAATGTGTATTTTCACATTGCCGTGAGTATTCTGTACTTCCCACTGGTGATAATCAATGTGTATTTTCACATTGCCGTGAGTATTCTGTACTCCCACTGGTGATAATCAATGTGTATTTTCACAATGCTGTGAGTATTCTGTACTCCCACTGTTGATAATCAATGTGTATTTTCACATTGCTGTGAGTATTCTGTACTCCCATGGTGATAATCAATGTGTATTTTCACATTGCTGTGAGTATTCTGTACTCCCATGGTGATAATCAATGTGTATTTTCACATTGCCGTGAGTATTCTGTACTCCCACTGGTGATAATCAATGTGTATTTTCACATTGCTGTGAGTATTCTGTACTCCCACTGGTGATAATCAATGTGTATTTTCACATTGCCGTGAGTATTCTGTACTCCCACTGGTGATAATCAATGTGTATTTTCACATTGCCGTGAGTATTCTGTACTCCCACTGGTGATAATCAATGTGTATTTTCACATTGCCGTGAGTATTCTGTACTCCCACTGGTGATAATCAATGTGTATTTTCACATTGCCGTGAGTATTCTGTACTCCCATGGTGATAATCAATGTGTATTTTCACATTGCCGTGAGTATTCTGTACTCCCACTGTTTGATAATCAATGTGTATTTTCACATTGCCGTGAGTATTCTGTACTCCCACTGGTGATAATCAATGTGTATTTTCACATTGCTGTGAGTATTCTGTACTCCCACTGGTGATAATCAATGTGTATTTTCACATTGCTGTGAGTATTCTGTACTCCCACTGGTGATAATCAATGTGTATTTTCACATTGCCGTGAGTATTCTGTACTCCCACTGTTGATAATCAATGTGTATTTCACATTGCTGTGTGTATTAGTACTCCCACTGTTGATAATCAATGTGTATTTTCACATTGCTGTGTGTATTGTGTACTCCCACTGTTGATAATCAATGTGTATTTTCACATTGCTGTGAGTATTATGTACTCCCACTGTTGATAATCAATGTGTATTTTCACATTGCTGTGAGTATTCTGTACTCCCACTGTTGATAATCCAATGTGTATTTTCACATTGCTGTGAGTATTATGTAACTCCCACGTTGATAATCAATGTGTATTTTCACATTGCTGTGTGTATTATGTACCCCTCCCACTGTTGATAATCAATGTGTATTTTCACTTGCGTGAGTATTATGTACTCCCACTGTTGATAATCAATGGTGTATTTTCACATTGCTGTGAGTATTATGTACTCCCACTGTTGATAATCAATGTGTATTTTTTCACCTTGCTGTGAGTATTATGTACTCCCACTGTTGATAATCAATGTGTATTTTCACATTGCTGTGTGTATTATGTACTCCCACTGTTGATAATCAATGTGTATTTTCACATTGCTGTGAGTATTATGTACTCCCACTGTTGATAATCAATGTGTATTTTCACATTGCTGTGAGTATTCTGTACTCCCACTGGTGATAATCAATGTGTATTTTCACATTGCTGTGTGTATTGTGTACTCCCACTGTTGATAATCAATGTGTATTTTCACATTGCTGTGAGTATTCTGTACTCCCACTGGTGATAATCAATGTGTATTTTCACATTGCTGTGAGTATTCTGTACTCCCACTGGTGATAGTCAATGTGTATTTTCACATTGCCGTGAGTATTCTGTACTCCCACTGGTGATAGTCAATGTGTATTTTCACATTGCTGTGAGTATTTTGTACTCCCACTGTTGATAATCAATGTGTATTTTCACATTGCCGTGAGTATTTTGTACTCCCACTGTTGATAATCAATGCGTATTTTCACATTGCCGTGAGTATTCTGTACTCCCACTGGTGATAGTCAATGCGTATTCAGCTAAAATAAGTCGTAAAATATGCCAATACACACCTTATCTGGAGCTCTGTTGATTGATTAATTGGAGCTTTAACGGAGGGGAATCGACCTGTGTTCCGGTGTGCGTGATTTCACCCGGGGACATATTTCCCACCTCAGAATGTGAATGTCCCATAAAATATTAGAGCCTAGCATTCAGCAATAACGGGACCTAGCATTACGGGACCTAGCATTCAGCAATAACGGGACAGGGGCCGAAATCCTGAAATTATCCCCCTGGATGTACTTTCAGCCTAGGGCAAGGATTGAACTCATAAAACTTTACCCAGGTATTGAATTCCAAGGCTCTACCGCTAGACCAAAACCCATCACTCACATGCATTGAAATGTTTGATATTTATTTTACCAAATACTAGTACCGTAATAACCCTAAATATTCGGACACCATTTATTTGGGGAAACATATAAAACTAGATTGGTCAGTAAGCGAGGCTTACGGAATACCCCGCGCGTGGGCCCAGGTACCCCTAAATATATAAACATTTTCCAAGTGTGTGGGCTTGTGACCTTAACTCTGTGCTTAGCTGGGGCGGCACGAACGTGAATTTGTCACAGGGTGGTAGAGATCCATTTCGATGAAAGAAATAGAAGTTATAACATATTTCTCTGATGTTAAGTTTTGTAAAGAGACGAAGTATGTGACCTTGACCTTGGGATCAGCGGGGGTTGGATGGTCGTAGATTTGTCACAGCATGATAGTACAACCTTAGAGGAATGCACGAGTGAACTATTAAGAATTTTCAATGAAGGAAATAGAAGTTATAACTTATTTCTCTGATGTTAAGTTTTGTAAAGAGACCAAGTATTTGACCTTGGGATCAGCGGGGGTTGGACAGTCATGGATTTGGCGCAGCATGGTAGTAGAGCCTTACAGGAATGCATGTGTGAAATATTAAGCATTTTAGGTGAAGGAAATAGAAGTTATAACATATTTCTCTGATGTTAAGTTTTGTAAACAGACTAAGTATTTGACCTTGACCTTGGGATCAGTGGGGGTTGGACGGTCGTGGATTTAGCACAGCATGGTAGTAGAGCCTTACAGGAATGCATGTGTGAAATATTAAGCATTTTAGATGAAGGAAATAGAAGTTATAAGCTCGGACGGACGGACAACCCAACTCCAGTATACCCCCCCCCCCCACAACAGTGAGTGTGCCAATATATAGGGTTAGTATGGCAATACTGGTATAATCACAATAGCCATGTATTTAGATACAATTTGTTTGGGAAAGGGGTTTCCCAAAACAAATTGTGTCCCCATATTTAGGCTTATTACGGTATATCATATATTTGTTTAATAAAATATCGGCAAAATACTGAGATGCGATCCTTACGTTGTCCTCTGGTAAAACCTCGGGATCTTCCTGCCTCACCACGGTGCCCAACACGCGATACACGGAACGCTTCAGTTGTGTCCTCTTGATCAGTCGGTCCTTGTCACTCAATATCTGTAATTAATTAGACACCGGGTAATTTAGGAATACAGCAAGGTTTTGTCTCCCAACACGCGATACACAGAGCACTTTAGTTGTGTCCTCTTGATCAGTCGGTCCCTGTCACTCAATATCTGTAATTACATATACACAGGGTAATTTCAGGGTATGGGATTACAGTATACACTCGTTACCTCAAACTCTCGTAAGTATAACTAGATGGCCTGTCGTGCCCGCCGTGGCTTTGATAGTATACCAAAACACATTAACCAAAAACTTTAACCCGGACACACGTATGTACGCCAATGTGCCGACTATATCGCGATGTCCGCAAGCGGGCGTGACAAAAAGTATAAACTTTATTTATTTTACAATGATTACAAACAAGCGCGAGAGCATTTATACAAATGTGTTGGCACAGATGAAGGCGTAAGGCCGGTCATTAATGTGGGAGGAAACCAGAGTACCCGGAGGTCAGATCTGGCGATTACCGTAAGTCGAACTACTGATAATTGAAAGTAAAATGCTTGGTCATGTTTTCCTATATAACAAATTTTCGTAAACTCAAAGTATTTTCCTCAGTCCCCTGGACTTTGAGTAAATGAGGGTAGACTGCACATGGCTTCCATACGACATTGACTGACGCTACATCCGGGGGACGTTTCACTAAACTTTGTACGACTAAAATGTCCGTAATTGCAAATTTGGGATCGTCTGGAAATTTCAATTGATGGATTTACATTTATTGAACATCAGCTGCATATTCAATAAATGTAAACCCAATAATTGTTTCAAGAAAACACTGTTAATGTGAAATTTACCGACTACCACAATTTTGCACTTCAGAACATTTTAGTGTAACAAAGTTTAGTGAAACGGCCCCCAGAGCTCCAGCCAAGGTGCATACCAACGTATTTTACACATTTATTTCTGCTGAATACCTGAATACACATTGATTTCAAACAAAATATGCACCATAATTTGGAAATACTAATTGATTTCAAAGTAGGAAGTGACAATGTTATAAAACAAGACATTGTTGCGCCCGCCGAGGCATTTGATAGTACTAAAAATATTTATAATACAAAAAAAGCTTTAACCCATATACATACTATCGATTATATGAAAATATGGATGATGATAAACACACTTGTGAAGTTTCGAATGAATTGATGCAGTTTCTGAGATATAGTGTTCTTAAAAACTTTAACCTAAATCCAAAAATATTTAAGGTAATTTGACCATGACATTGGGCACAGGGGCACCACGGGTGGGGCATAGAATGACAATATGGATCATGATAAACACCCATGTGAAGTCTAAAGTTAATCAGTTAAGCGGTTTCAGAGATATAGTGTTCAGTTCTTAAAAACTTTAACCTAAATCAAAAAAACTTTAACTAGACTTTAACCAATGTGCCGACTATATAATATCGCGCTATCTGCGAGCAGGCGGGACAAAAAATTTGTCTGCAAGACGTCGACGATGACACCTGTAGCCTATTTCATCAACATTGCAAAGTATACTTTACTAGCAAAGTATACTTTGAGGGAGTAATCATTTATTTTTCCTGAAATGCATTATTTCATATACATGTAGAACTAACAAATGCATATATTTCATGATTAAAGGTATGCAGAATTATTATACTGAATTTATTACATTATCACAGCCAAATTGGCTGTGATAATGTAATAAATTCAGTATAATAACAAGAAACGAGGCAAAGCCACGAAGGCCAGGTTTTTTCCAAGCATAGACACTTGGATAACATAATTATACCCACTTTTTGTAGACTAGATGGCCGTGGCCTGCATGTCGCGCCTTGGGGCGAGGCATGGACACTAAAAAAATAGATATAGTAGATGGAAAATCTTTAACCAAAAAACTTTAACCGGACACACGGACGAACGGACATACGTATGCCAAAATGCCGACGATATCGCGCTTTCCGCAAGCAGGTGTGACAATGATGATAAACACCCATGTGAAGTATCAAGTTATTGGGTGAAGCAGTTGCAGAGATATAGTACACGAAAAAACTTTAACAAAAAAAATTCAAAGTAATTTGAACTTGACATAGGGCACAGGATCGCGCTTTCCGCAAGCAGGTGCGACAATGATGATAAACACCCATGTGAAGTATCAAGGTATTGGGTGAAGCAGTTGCAGAGATATAGTACACGAAAAAAATTTAACAAAAAAATTCAAAGTAATTTGAACTCGACATAGGGCACAGGATCACGCTTTCCGCAAGCAGGTGCGACAATGATGATAAACACCCATGTGAAGTATCAAGGTATTGGGTGAAGCAGTTGCAGAGATATAGTACACGAAAAAACTTTAACAAAAAAATTCAAAGTAATTTGACCTTGACATTGGGCACAGGATCGCGCTTTCCGCTTTCCAAGCAGGTGAAACAATGATGATAAACACCCATGTGAAGTATCAAGGTATTGGTGAAGCAGTTGCAGAGATATAGTACACGAAAAAACATTAACAAAAAAATTCAAAGTAATTTGACCTTGACATTGGGCACAGGATCGCGCTTTCCGCAAGCAGGTGCGACAATGATGATAAACACCCATGTGAAGTATCAAGGTATTGGTGAAGCAGTTGCAGAGATATAGTACACGAAAATACTTTAACAAAAAAATTCAAAGTAATTGACCTTGACATTGGGCACAGGATCGCGCTTTCCGCAAGCAGGTGCGACAATGATGATAAACACCCATGTGAAGTATCAAGGTATTGGGTGAAGCAGTTGCAGAGATATAGTACACGAAAAAACTAAACTTTAACAAAAAAAATTCAAAGTAATTTGACCTTGACATTGGGCACAGGATCGCGCTTTCCGCAAGCAGGTGCGACAATGATGATAAACACCCATGTGAAGTATCAAGGTATTGGGTGAAGCAGTTGCAGAGATATAGTACACAAAAAAGAAAAAAAACTTTAACAAAAAAATTCAAAGTAATTTGACCTTGACATTGGGCACAGGATCGCGCTTTCCGCAAGCAGGTGCGACAATGATGATAAACACCCATGTGAAGTAACAAGGTATTGGGTGAAGCAGTTGCAGAGATATAGTACACGAAAAACACTTTAACAAAAAAACAATTCCAAAGTAATTTGACCTTGACATTGGTCACCAGGATCGGCGCTTTCCTCCCCCAAGCAGGTGCGACAATTGATGATAAACACCCATGTGGAAGTTATCCAAGGTAATTGGGTGAAGCAAGTTGCAGAGAAAATATAGTACACGAAAAAACTTTTAACAAAAAAACAAATTCAAAGTAAATTTTGAACCTTGAACATTGGCACAGGGGCCGCACGGTTGGGGGTTAGAATGAAAATATGGATGATGATAAACACACCATGTGAAGTTTCAAGGTAATGGGCGAAGCAGTTGCAGAGATATAGTATAACGAAAAGGTTTTAACCAAAAAACTTTAAGCAGACGTACGTTAAAAAGTTAACGTTGAAAATGGCTAAGTCAATTACGTAGAAATATAGGTGAAGGTAAAAAAATTGTCACATGTTGGATAGTTGTATGTGGTAGGCACCCCTTGGTTATGAAGCTGTGAAAGTTTGGTGGTCCTAGGTGGTACAGTACCAAAGAAATGGACTTAAACACGAAAACTTAACATTGTAAACGCGAAAACTTAACATTGAAAATGGCTAAGTCGACTGCGCGGAAAAAATGGGTGAAGTTAAAAAAAAAAGTAACATGTTGGATAGTGATATGTGGTGGGTACCCCTTGATTATGAAGCTGTGAAGTTTGGTGGTCCTAGGTGGTACAGTACCAAAGAAATGGACTTAAACACGAAAACTTAACATTGTAAACGCGAAAACTTAACATTGAAAATGGCTAAGTCGACTACGCGGAAAAAAGGGTGTGAAGTTAAAAAAAAAGTAACATGTTGGATAGTGATATGTGGTGGGCACCCCTTGATTATGAAGCTGTGAAAGTTTGGTGGTCCTAGGTGGTACAGTAACAAATAAATGGACTCAAACACGAAAACTTAACATTGATTGTGGACGCCGCCCGCCCGCCCGGCTTTCGCCAATCCAATAGCCTGGATTTTTTTTCAAAAAACCTGGCTAAAAATTAATAAATTTATCATAAAATTGAAAATTTCTCCCTCAAAGTATACTTTGCTACTAAAGTATACTTTGCAATGTTGATGAAATAGGCTACTGGGTAGATTTCCACAAACACAGTTTATGTTTACAAACAGTTTCATAGTTGTAAACTGGGCATAACTCCAGATGGATCAGAGGCAGAGCGAAAGTTTTGACTGTAAAAATTCCATCAAATATTTATTTTATTGCGAAAAACCATTGTTTATATGGGAATCTGTAATGGGGACTAAAAATCATTTTTTAATTTGTGGACCAATTTTCAAAATCTAACTTATGTTTTCTTAGTTACATCATTTCCAAGTTATCTCGCCAGGTTTCGGAGCCATTTTCCAAAATGTTTCGTTTTCGACCCTTCTTCCCACTCTTCACCTCCTTTTTGACCCATGTTAAATATTCCCATAGGAGGAACAAAGTTTTTTTCGCAATAAAATAAATATTTGATGGAATTTCATCAAATAATCTTTTTTTAGGGAAGGTGACTTTTTTGTTATTGATGATACAGTACTTAGATTTTAATATTTTTTAGATTTAATGTGTTTAATAGCCAAAAGTACATCAGCAGCAAAACAGACAGTAAATACCCTGTTTATGCATACATACGCAACAAAACATTGCTGTTGTAATAAATGGGACAATTTAACAACAAGATCAGGCAGACACAAATAATAATCCAACAACACAGGGAATTCCCTAGGATTTGAAATTTGGATCTGGGGACTCCCAACTTCACTATTTTGGGGGTCCCTGGAGATTTTTAGGGTCCCAAGTTTCATACACATATTTCATTAAAAATAATATCAAAATGGTATTGATAGTCCTGAATTGAAGTCGAAGGGAGATCGTATTTTAGTCGAGATAGGACTGGGTTCGAGATAGCCAATGAAGTGACATGGTCGAATATTTTCGCAAAAAAATATCAAATCATGTCACCCATCACATCACGAGTAAACAATAAAGGAATAATGAAACAAAGCGTTATCGTGTTGTGAATTCGTAATGAATCTGACGGACTTCATTTTCCATGTTAATTTTATACAAAATAATTGATTATGACATTAATCGCCATCAGATTGAATGATTAATATACGCTGAATTTATTAATTAATTTACTGACGATTTTTAATCACCAATTAACTAATGACCAAAGGTAGTAAACTACCCAACATTACAGGTGGCATCACAAATCTCAGTGTATTGCTTAAATGACCAGCGTGATATGCTTAATGAATCGTGTCAAACACTCAAACAAATCGAGGTGGACCAATTGAGCAAACAACCCGAGGCAGGTGTGAATTTATTTTGCTTTGTTTGAAAATTAGTGTTAACCAAATTGATCTTGGCAGCCAGGCTCTTAGGTTATTTACCCAAGCGTTTATGTGATCGAGATAGCGAAGTGATATTTAACGTATTTTTATATGAAGGGGACAGAATGAACAGTCGAGATAGAGAACATATATGAGATAGGGCATGTTTGAGATAGCCGAGGCAATTTATATTAAACAAATAAGGCTATAATTCGGGACTTTAGCGAATCATCGAGAGGATATCATCGAGATATTGATGTTCGAGGTACTGGTGCTCGACTGTACTTTAATTGAGAAATTAAGAGAATATAAAAAAAATGTTAATAAATGTTGATACGTGTGAATCAGTACCCCGCATTACAATGGGATATTTACCCTGTTAATCTGTACATTCACCGACTGGTCAAAAGCGTTGAATGATTTCCCCTTGACCTTGCCTCCAGCCAGTTTTGTCTTGTCATGCCATCGTTGGATCGTTGTGTCCCTATACAGAGTACATGTAATTGTAAGTGCAAAACCCAAGTCAACTTTACATTCTAAACCTGTTTCTTCAAAGTTGGCTACATTGAAATCCCCAAGTTACGTTGAAAACATATCCAAGTCCCACGTTACGTTTAATTTCATACATCAAATTTTTCGAAAATTAAAACTACTTTTTCGACCACGAAATTATGAACATGCTGTACAAATGTATATGTATACACATCATCAAACAATGCTTTATCCGTGCAATCAAACATTGAATACTTTCAAACACGTTTTCTCCGACATTAATTAAAGCATAGCTCTTAACTACAGGCAATTGAATCCCGGCAATGTTTTGATACTATTACATTTGTATGTGACTTGGTAACTATTATTTCTTGTTAAAACATGGTGTGGTCAGACTTTGTGCCAACTTTCAAATTAATTTATGGAAGATTTTCTGGAGTTATGTTTCAATTTTCGACAAAAATCGAAGATGCAATACAGGTAGTTTCTTCAAATCAAGACTTGGTTGCATGCGTCATATCGATAGCCAATCAGACAGAAAAGTTAATCATCCCAGTGAACCATTTTCTTTATACGATCCAGTTCAGTCTGCACCACAGATTCTTTCCATATTTATAACTTACCTGTATGTTTACATGCTTTACTAAAACGTAACAAAGTGTTATGATGTATATTTTCACATTGCTGAGAGTATTTTGTACTCCCGATTTTGATAATCAATGCGTATTCTGCTAAAATATGTGCATAAAATACGCCAATACGCACCTTATCTGGGGCTCTGTGTTATGGACATTACATACTGTATACTTGGTTCAGCTACGTCAGTTGCGTGTGTATAGGGAAACATCACATAGCTGTGGTGTATAGGGAAACATCACATAGCTGTGCAAACATAAAACACAGTATCCCACAAACAGAATGGCAGTTACGTTTCTCCCCGGCTTCAACAGAATACAATTTAATACTTTTATATCAGTTCAGGTCCGGTTACGTCAAGCTTCGGTTTACTCAAATTTGTTATTATGGTCCGATGGACTTTCAGTATACGGATGTAGACTGTAATCAGAGCTCCAGATAAGCTGCGTATTTGCTTAAATACCCAATTAAAATTGCCAATTTGTGGTACCTTTACCATGCTGCAGAAAAGAATAAACAGACCACAAATATCTCATATTTTTCTTACTTTCCATGAAAACACATCTTGGTATTTCATTAGAAATGTCTCCAAGGAGACCTACCGGAATTTTTTAAACTTGGAGTGTCGTTCAGATAACAATTCTGGATAATCCTCCAGCTTTCGTTTCCTTTTTCGTGATTTATCTCCCTTGGCATTGATGACCTTTGACCCTTCTGTGTCACTCTTCTCCTCGTCTGTGTCACTGGGAATCTCTTCATCATCAGGGTTGATAGACGCTTGCTTCTTCTGGCTGTGATTAATGATCAAAACAGCTGAAAGTGATGAACATTCCACCCACAGCTAAATCATATAACCAGTCTTACTATACCCACTTTTTGAAAAAATGGTATACCGGTGCATGTATTGTTTTCGTCACGGGTGTCCGTCCGTCTGTCCATACATATGTACATCCGTACGTACGTCTGTCCGTCACATCATGGATTGTCTCCACCCTTTTGACTTAGAATTTCACATTTTGCCTTGTAACTTGCTACTAGCTACAGCTGAAACTTTGAACATGGCGTGTGCCTTCCTTATAGTGTGTAGATGCCCAAAGTGAATTTGATTTTTGATTCGACCCCCAGTCATGGATTATCTCCCCTTTTTCGACTGGCATTTGGGAAAAAAGGGTATATTGCAATGGCGCGCCATCAACTGTGCTCTAGTAAATAGGTTAATTAACGTGAGTAACTTTCCAGTGCATCATCGGTTTCAAAATTGGTGGATTGATTCGATTTGTCAGCCTAGGTCATTTAAGACTAGGCCAACGGGTTCAGATCCCGTGTTTAACCTGCTATGCTACAGTGGGGTGGGGGGGGGGGGGCCCTGAAATTAGAATAACCTGACCGGTTGCCATCCCTCACAAAAATTGGTGAAATTTGTTAAGCAACGCAACATCCAACTGACAAATGCCGCCAATTCTAACATCAGGGATGCCCGGAAGTCATTCTAAGGGCAGCTACTCATGATTTTCACAGTTCAGTAACCTATTTATGACTAGAAAATGTGTTCATAGAACACAGATGTCCCACATATCGCTTTGATTTACTAGGCAAAATTCCAAGTCCAAAAGGGGGAGATAATCCATGGCTCAGTGTTAAGGCAAAAATAGAAATTCACTTTGTGCATCTACACACCATAAAGAAGCTACGCTACATACCAAGCATCAAGTCTCCAGCTATTACGGTTTGGAAGTTTTATAAGTTACAAGGTAAAATTGCCAAATTCTAAGTCCAAAAGGGGGAGATAATCCATTACCCGGGTGTTGAATCAAAATCAAAATAAACTTTGCGCATCTACTCATCAAAAGGAAGCTACATACATATACCAAGTTTCAGGTCTGTAGTTAGTACATGTACAAGTTTCAGGTCTGTAGTTAGTACATGTACAAGTTTCAGGTCTGTAGTTAGTACATGTACAAGTTTCAGGTCTGTAGTTAGTACATGTACAAGTTTCAGGTCTGTAGTTAGTACATGTACAAGTTTCAGGTCTGTAGTTAGTACATGTACAGTTTAAACATTTTCTTCTGGAAAACATCTTTAGTTTTTAACATCAAGTTCAAACATTTTAAATTTATTTGAAACAAGTCAGTAGGCAAATAGATTAGAAATAGTAAAGAATTTTACTGTCCATATGAAAATTGAATATATAATTTTAATTATTTTTATTTGTCAAAGAACAAAATATGTGATTTACCGGTAGTTATATTTTAGTATTCAACAAGAAACGAGGCAAAGCCACGAAGGCCAGGTTTTTTTCAAGCATGGACACTTGGATAGACTAGATGGCCGTGGCCTGCATGTCGTGCCTTGGGGCGAGGCATGGACACTAAAAAAATAGATATTGTAGATGGAAAAAGTTTAACGAAAAAACTTTAACCGGACACACGGACGTACGGACGGACGGACGTATGCCAAAATGCCGACGATATCGCGCTTTCCGCAAGCGGGTGCGACAATGATGATAAACACCCATGTGAAGTATCAAGGTAATGGGTGAAGCAGTTGCAGAGATATAGTACACGAAAAAACTTTAACAAATAAATTCAAAGTAATTTGACCTTGACATTGCGCACAGGGGCCGCACGGTTGGGGGTTAGAGTGAAAATATGGACGATGATAAACACCCATGTGAAGTTTCAAGGTAATGGGCGAAGCAGTTGCAGAGATATAGTATAACAAAAAAGGTTTAACCAAAAAATTTAACCAGACGTACGTTAAAAAGTTAACGTTGAAAATGGCTAAGTCAATTACGTAGAAATAATAGGTGAAGGTAAAATAATGGTCACATGTTGGATAGTGATATGTGGTGGGCACCCCTTGATTATGAAGCTGTGAAAGTTTGGTGGTCCTAGGTGGTACAGTACCAAAGAAATGGACTTAAACACGAAAACTTAAAATTGAAAACGCGAAAACTTAACATTGAAAATGGCTAAGTCGATTGCGCGGAAAAAATGGGTCAAGTTAAAAAAAAAACTAACATGTTGGATAGTGATATGTGGTGGGCACCCCTTGATTATGAAGCTGTGAAAGTGTGGTGGTCCTAGGTGGTACAGTAACAAAGAAATGGACTCAAACACGAAAACTTAACATTGATTGTGGACGCCGCCCGCCCGCCCGCCGCCCGCCGCCCGCCGCCCGGCTTTCGCAAATCCAATAGCCTGGATTTTTTTTTTTTAAAAATGGCTAAAAACAGTATTTACGGAAACATAAGGGAGGGGATATTCAAGTCACACAATGTTAGTCCTGTAAAATAACAATCATCCACGTGTAAAATCAAACACATCAAGATTGGATTTTCGGAACTGTAGAAAACATCCTGATGTGCACAGTGTATCTATTCTACCATGTCTGTCAAACTGGACTCTACCAATCAGCTTGGCATAGGTGTGGCCTCGCGGATGCAATATACACATGCCGCATTATTGTTGACATCCGGCGGGCAACCGTTTGAACGTAGCTTCACACGTCTGCCACTGACTAGGACAGACAAACAGACAGACACACGCGTGTCACTGATTATTTCACCTCAAAATAAAGAATTAATTTAACTCGAAATTGTCAAAACACAAGTATGCTGACGTGACTATCTGCAAAGCATTGCAGAATCAATTTACGAAATGTCGGAGATTATGTCAGCATTTTGTAAAAATAAAAAAATTAACATTTAATTCCACATTTTTTTCTGATTCTGGCTCTGCTGTCTGATTGACCATGAATTACAACCAACTTCCGCACAGATAATCATCGCCGATGATTGCAACCAATGTATAAATAATCCAAGTATAACTAGGCGAAGGTAAAATAACGATTAACGTACAATATACTAAACAACAAAAACAAAGAAAAAATGCAACAACTAAATGATGTTCGTAAATCCAAACAATAGTATATAAGAAACCTTTATCCACCAATCAGGTAAGCTGTACTACTGCTACGTCATAGCGGTTATTTTTACAGCGCCACTCACGCCAGTAGGTCACAGTAACAGGAGAGATAGCGATGACCAATTTATTGCCTGGCTCTGTATAGGTGTCAGATACGGTGCGATATGAGAAATCTGAATATCACAAAAAATACAAACGAACCGGAAATTGGTTATTATGGTCGCATTTGTTGTTTTTAGAGCATTTTGAAGAAAATAAGTGATAGTTTGTAATGTGACCTTTATTTTTAAATAGAGGATCTTACATCAGTGAAAACTTAATATGATAATTTATTAAACAAGTTTACTGATTTTATATGAAACGAGGCTAATTTAGTCAACAAGTTTGATGAATCACATATTAAATCAGCACAAATGTTAGATTTTATTTATTTCATAAGCACAGCACAATATGTTGAAGCCATAATGACCACCTAGCATGTATTCTGTACAGATACAATTTGCATATTTATTTCACAAATATTTTTAATTTTATTTTTTTATTTTTAATGAACTAGGCGTAGTGAAAGTAGATTTATATGCAATAAACAGTAATGACATAAATCAAAATAACATTTAGACAACAACAACGCACCTTGACCCGTCGTGACCTTCACCCTCAACCACGTAGCTGGTCTCCAGATTCTGTAGACACAACAAGTCCTGCAGGTAGACGAGGCTGTCCAGCAGATGCTTCAGAGCGTGCTGAGCTGAAACACGGCAGTTCTACACAGTAAACCTCTGGCACATGTACATGTATAAGGCTCGGTTAGGAAACGAAGTAGGAATTCCGAGGCTCGCCGAGGAATTCCTACTGTTTCCGAGCCAAGCCTGATAGATACAGAGAATACCAGTCTAGTGGCTTGATATCAAGTTTATCAGGCTTGGCTATGATATGCATAGGAAGTCCGAGGCTCGCCAAGAAGTTCCTACGGTTTCCTGTTTCGCTATTCCATCAATAAAACACCCGTCATGCAACCATCTATGGGGCGACGTTTTGGACTTTAATAACACTTTGTGATATCACCTATTTAAATGGGTGATATCATTCTTTTAAATAGGTGATATCACAGATTCAACACGAAATGGTGATATCATCCATTTAAATAGGTGATATCACCCTTTCATTTTGAATCTGTGATATCACCTATTTGAAAGGGTGATATCACTCATTTGAATATTTGATATCACTCATTCAAATGGGTGATGTGACCATTTTGTGTTCAATCAATGACATCACCTGATATCATCTACTTGAATGGGTGATATCACCCTTTTGAATGAGTGATATCACCAATTCAACATAAAAGTCTGATGTAGTCCATTAAAAACAAATGGGTGATATCGCCCTTTTGTTTTGAATTAGTGGTATCACCCATTCGAAAGGGTGATATCACTCATTTGAATAGGTGATATCACCCATTCGAATGGGTAATATCATTGATTCAAAACGATTCAAACCTATTCGAATGGATGATATCACCAATTCAAATGGATGATATCACACATTCAAATAGGTGATATCACCTGTTTAGATTAAAATACAAATGTAGGCGATATCACCCATTCAAATCGGTATTCAAATACTGTGTTCCAAAATAAATGAATTCTCCCCAGATTTTGTTTATCAAGCAGTGAATGGTTTAAATGTTAATAAAATGCTATGCATGTACAGGTGTTTGTGTTAATATCGGCCAATATGCTACTAATATTATAGGCTACAGTATATAAGGACCCAGACATTAATTGATAGAACAATACAAATATGGTAATCACAAAAGTAGAAAAATAATCTGGACTAATTTTAGACGCGGCAGTTCACAAACCTTTTTTTCTGTGAGACTACTGTAAGGGAGTGGCTTTTTTCCCTTTTGATAACATATGGGTGATATGACCTATTCGAAAGGATGATATCACCCATTCATTCTGAATGGGTTATATTACTCATTACTATATATATGTGTTATACTCATTTGAATGGGTGATATCACCCATTGGAAGCAAATGCGTGATATCATGGGTGATATCACCTATTCGAAAGGATGATATCACCAATTCAGAATGAATGGGTGATATCACTCATTCAAATGGGTAATATCATCAATTTGAATACATGATATCACCAATTTTAATGGGTAATAGCACCTTTTTGAAAAGGTGATATCACCCATTGATTCTGAATTGGTGATATCATCTTCTCAAATAGGTCATATCAAAGTGCTTAAAGTCCACAACGGCACCCCATAGATATCACATATTCGAATGGGTGATATCATCCATTCATTTTGAATTGGTGATATCACACATTTGAATGCATGATATCACCCATTCGAATCGGTGATATCACCCTTTTGAACTGGTGATATCATGCATTCGGATCTGAATAGGTGATATCACCCACGGCACCACATAGCCATCAAGCGATATAGATCGCCATCAGGCTACATTATTGACCCTCTGACCCATGCAATCGAGTTTTAACTCCTGGAATTTACAGCAAAACACAAAAGATTTCACTATATTAAAATCCCATTTCACACCTAAAATTTAATATAAATTGGCGGTTTTATACCTATGTTTTGGAGCCCATTCAAGACCTGTGTGATATTTCACCGACATACCTTTAGTCGCCTCATCTGTGAAGGCGGGCGACGTTGCGGTGAAGTTCTCCCAGGTATCGTGCTGTGGTAGCTGGTTCATCAGGGATACCGACTTCTGTAGTTTGATTCGCCCCTCGAGCAACGTATCCCACAAAGCTGGAAGTTGATACAACATAGAACTTCAATAATATGTGCAAGTAATTCGGCCCTTATGCTAAACAAACGAGTGAGCACAATGTATCTTCCCACGAAGCTGGAATTTAATACAACATAGAACTGCAATAATATGTGCAAGTACATGTAATTGGGTCCATATGTGCAAGTGATTGGGTCCTTCTGCTATGTAACCCCCTCCACCCCCCACACACAAAGCTGGAATATAATACAACATAGAACTACAATAATATGTGCAAGTGCTTGGGTCCTTCTACTATGTACCACCCCCCCTCACCCCCCCCCCCCAAACCCCCCCCCCCCCAACAAAGCCTGGAATTTAATACAACATAGAACTGCAATAATATGTGCAAGTGATTGGGTCCCTTGGGTCCTTTTACTATGTACCACCTCACCCCTCCCCCAAAAACCCCCCCCCCCCCAACAAAGCTGGAATTTAATACAACATAGAACTACAATAATATGTGCAAGTGATTGGGTCCTTCTTACTATGTACCACCCACCCACCCCCCCCCCCCCCTAAACCCCCCCCCCCCAAAAAAAAAAACTGCTGGAATTTAATACAACATAGAACTACAATAATATGTGCAAATGATTGGGTCCTTCTGCTATGTACCACCCTCACCCCCCCACCCCAACAAAGCTGGAATTTAATACAACATAGAACTACATGTACAATAATATGTGCAAGTGATTGGGTCCTGCTAAACAAATGAGTGAGCGTAATGTATCCCCCCACAAAGCTGGCATTTAAAGGCATTCGCTTCATGTACAGTAAATGATATATATCAATCAATCACACCATTTTATTTGATGAAATTTCCCACATTTGTTATATTCAAGTACATACTGTCAGAAACTGTAACAAACAGGGAAGATAATTTTGTTTGGCATAATATTGGCATTTTTGCTATGCATGTATTAGTAAGGAAAATTATCCAATTTATTTATTTTTTATTGCCACATTTAGAAAGAAGTTTCCATTATAGATGCTAGTGATATTAATTTAAATAAAATAAATTAGTGACCATCGGTTGTAAAACATGTGTATAATACTGAAAAATAACTAGCGTTGCAAATTGTTTACCAATCCCAATTTTTTCCACGTGACTTACAGGTACAATTGGGTTCAGAAGTAGGATACAAATATACAATTAAAATAACTTTTCTTAAAGGTATATGCCCACTCAGTAAGCACAAGATGTTCTTTATAGGAATTAAATAAGTGTATAATTGTGTCACTATTCCACCAGTAGCCTATTTCATCAACATTGCAAAGTATACTTTGAGGGAGAAATTTTCAATTTTATGATAAATTTATTAATTTTTATTATACTGAATTTATTACATTATCACAGCCAATTTGGCTGTGATAATGTAATACATTCAGTATAATAATTCTGCATACTTTTAATCATCAAATATATGCATTTGTTAGTTCTATATGAAATAATGCATTTCAGGAAAAATAAATGATTACTCCCTCAAAGTATACTTTGCTAGTAAAGTTTACTTTGCAATGTTGGTGAAATAGGCTACATATAGTCTCCATATGTGAATGTATACTTTGCAATGTTGGTGAAATGGGCTACAGTTCTAACAATTACAAGTGCCTGCTATACAGATATACTCATTTAGTGAAATAAGGCAGGATGTATTTTAATTATTTATACATGTACTAACTAAATGTGTCACCCGAAACAATAATATTTTCCACAGATTATAAAGTATGATCATTGCACATCCAAAATTAAATACAGAGAATAACTAGTAATGTCTGTTAATATTTTAAGGAAACACGGTTATCACTCCTGATATCAGTGTGGAAATTTACGTCTGATATAAAATATATAATAATGCCAATCAATCAATCAATATGTGGGGTAATGGTGAATGAATGTTAATTTTGCCAGAAAATGTCTCAGATGATGTCTTTGATATAAAGAGCATTTTGTGCCGAGTGAGTGGGCATGTACCTTTAACCCTTTCACCCCTAAGTAACTGGAATGCAATTTGATATGTTAATTTTGAAACCAATCGAACAGTCAAAAAATTACTTTCAGACTAGTCCATTTATGAAAAGTGGGTGTTTTTGTTCTCAAAAATATGAAATTTACTAGCAAAAAGTGCAGATCTTGATGAGACGGCTCGTCATGATCCGGCTCATCTGGATCCACACAGTTTACCAATACCACTATACAGGCCTGTGGTGCTGAAAGAGTTAAAATGTTTCACCATTTTGTAAGCATATCTTGGTGCCGTTAAAGAAGATTTCCCTGCTTACCAAGCTGTTGTTTGGCCGCTGTGCCCTTCGTCACTTCATCGGTGCTCGACGTAGAGAACTTCTGGATGCCTTCATCTGAAATAGACCAGTATTATAAATATAAACATGCTACCGAACTTTGTTTGTCAGATTGACGTCGAACCGACAAACACCGCCAATTCTAACGTCAAGAATGCCCTGGAAATATTATTACTAAAAAAAGTTACTTGTGATTTTCCAAGTTTGGAAACCTATTTATAAGAAGGTCTATTATACATGTATGTTACTCATGAAACTAGATAAATTGAGCAGGGGCTCACGTATACCCACGGCTGCCGCCTGGACCGACAAACAAAAACTTTAAAAACGCCAATATTTAAAAAGCTTTATGGCAAATTTCTAAGTAATTTGACCTTGGACAGGAAGACCGCATGGGTGTGGTATGGAATGAAAATATGGATGATGATAAGGAAGTATATGAAGTTTGAAGACAATCCGACTTACCGTTGCAGAGATAATGGGTACCCAAAAACTTTAATGCAAATCTTACCGACACAAATTTCTAAGTAATTTGACCTTGACCTTGAACATGACGGATGCATGGGTGTGGTATGGAATGAAGAGATGGATGATGATAAGCAAGTATATGAAGTTTGAGGTCAATCCGACTTACGGTTACAGAGATAATGGGTACCCAAAAACTTTAATGTGGACGGACGGACAAAACGGACGGAATTACAAAAACTATATACATCGTATGCCGCCGGGGGTATAAAAAAAGAATTGCAACCAGATTGTTACCAGACCCATACTCAGGGCTCCAGCTAAGGAATTAGTAATTGAGTATTTCCACTGCATCATTTCTGAAGCAATTAGGTATTTCAAAATTTTAATTGGGTAAAACAAAATCACACTACTGTTTGCAAATCAACAGACAGCAATTATTGAATAGTTTTCTTCGAAATGAATACATGTATTGGCATTTCATTAGAATTGTCTCCTTGGAGACAATTCTAATGAAATACCAAGATGTCTTTTCATGAAAATAAGAAACAAATGCTAGATTTGTGGTCTATTCATTGTTTTCTGCAGCATGCTAAAGGTACCACAAAATTGTTATTGCTTTTTGATACTCGCTACTTCTGATTTCAATAGGGTTTTTGGTAATTTTAGGTATTTAAGCAAATACGCAGCTTATCTGGAGCTCTGCATACACTACTAGCTATTTGGCAACAATTTATTTATTTAATGCTGTTTAACCAACAGCTACTTGTGGTGGGGGGGGGGGGGGTGGGGGGGGGGGGGGGCTGTGTCGCGTGGCGTGGTTGAGGAGGCTTAATCAGAACTGAATATTTACAGAAAAATATACATTGTATAGTTAGCCCTGAAATTAGTATAGTCTGACCTAGTGCCAAGCCCTTCATCACACCAGAGCCACATAGCCCCATTCCCTAAAAGTAATAGGATTAGTATTAATATTTCTTAATTCATTGGAAAAAAACAAAACAATTTAAATAAATTTAAAAAGAAAGTATTACAATATTAGTCCTCTTTTCTCTTTGGTCTGTTGGTTACTAATATTAAAACTTTAGCACCAGCCTAGTGATCAGTACGCACGCTGTTATCTATTGTGTTTTGAGTATTATGGCTCAGGAGGTGACTAAATGGCTGCTTAAATGAGTCGTTACAACATGCTTTCGTTGAGAATTTAGAAATATAGAAATTGAAAGTTATCAACGTGTAAAAACATACTACTACACAGTTTGCTCTTTGCAGCTCAAATAAGTGAATTTTTAAATCTGTTGTATTTTTTATAATTTTTCCCCTATTTAATACGGAAGAAAATCAATAATCAATATGCATTGATTTACAAAGAAATTAAGTAGTGAAAATACTGTAATAAGGTTAAAACTTTACTTTGCAGCTCAAATAAGTGAATGTTTAAATTTGTTGTTTTTTATCAAATTTAATAAGGAAGAAAATCAATAATACCTTTGTAAAAGTAAAACACGCATTAAATTTGAAATCGGGGGTATACTACTCTTGTATACTACTCTTGTATACTACTCTTTATACTAATCTTGTATACTACTCTTGTATACTACTCTTGTATACTACTCTTGTATACTACTCTTGCATACTACTCGTGTATACTACTCTTGTATACTACTCTTGTATACTACTCTTTATACTAATCTTGTATACTACTCGTGTATACTACTCTTGTATACTACTCGTGTATACTACTCTTGTATACTACTCTTGTATACTACTCTTTATACTACTATTTATACTACTCTTTATACTACTCTTGTATACTACTCTTGTCTACTACTCTTGTATACTACTCTTTATACCAGTCTTTATACCACTCTTGTATACTACTCTTTATACCAGTCTTTATACCACTCTTGTATACTACTCTTGTATACTATCTTGTATACTCTCTTTATATAACTTGTACTAATGATATATGTATACTACTATACTATCTTTATACTATCTTGTATAACTACTCTTGTATCTACTGTATACTACTCTTGTATACTACTTGTGTATACTACACTTCTTGTATACTATCTTTACTACTACTTGATACTACTCTTGGTACCATATCTCTATAGTCTTTATACTACTCTTTATACTACTCTTGTATACTACTCTGTATACTACTCTTGTATACTACTCGTGTATACTACACTCTTGTATACTACTCTTTATACTACTCTTGTATACTACTCGTGTATACTACTCTTGTATACTACTCTTGTATACTACTCGTGTATACTACTCTTGATACTACTCTTGTATACTATCTTGTATACTACTCGTATATACTCTTGTATACTCGTGTATACTACTCTGTACTTACTGTATACTACTCTTGTATACTACTTGTATACTACTCGTATATATCTCTTTATCTAATATTTGTATACTACTCTTGTATACTACTCTTTATACTACTCTTGTATACTACTCTTTATACTACTCTTGTATACTACTCGTGTATACTACTCTTGTATACTACTCTTGTATACTCTTGTATCTACTCTTTACTATCTTGTATACTCTCTTTATACTACTGATACTACTCTTGCTATCTCTTCATACTACTCTTGTCTATCTTGATATACTCTTGCACTACTCTCTTGTATACTACTCTTGTACTACTCTTGTATACTCTTTATACTTATTTATACGCTTGTATACTACTCTTGCATACTACTATTGTATACTACTGTATACTACTCTTGTATACTACTCTTGATACTACTCTTGTATACTACTCGTGTATACTACTCGTGTATACTACTCTTGTATACTACTCTTTGTATACTACTCTTTGTACTACTCTTGTATACTACTCTTTATTTATACTACTCTGCACTATCTTGCATACTACTCTTGCATACTACTGCTACTACTCTTTATACTACTCTTGCATACTACTCTTGCATACTACTCTTGCATACTACTCTTGCATATACTACTCGTATACTACTCTTGTATACTACTATTTATACTATGTGTATAATACTCTGATACTACTATCTATACTACTCTTGTATACTACTCTTTATACTACTGCTATCTTTATACTACTCTGTATACTACTCTTGTATACTACTCTTGTATACTATACTATCATACTACTCTTGTATACTACTCTTGTATACTACTCTCTTATACTACTCTTGTATACTACTCTTTATACTACTCTTGTACTACTAGCTACTACTCTTGATACTACTCTTGCATACTACTAGTACTATCTTGCATACTACTGTGCATACTACTCTTGTATACTATCTTGTATACTACTCTTGTAACTATACTACTCTTGCATACTACTCTTGTATACTACTCTTGATATATGTACTACTCTTGATATACTTGTAGACTATCTTATACTACTCTTGTATACTCTCTTATATACTCATATACTCTTGCATACTACTCTTGTATACATACTATACTACTATCTTGTATACTCTACTCTTGCATACTACTCTTGTATACTACTCTTGTATACTACTATCTTGTATACTACTCTGCATACTACTCTGCATACTACTCTTGCATCTACTCTTGCATACTACTCTTGTATACTATCTTGTATACTCACTCTAGTATACTATTTAAACTACTCGTATACTACTACTATAACTATTGCTCTTTATACTACTCTTGCATACTACTCTTGCATACAAGTACTCTTTTGTATACTATCTTCTTATATACAACTCTTGCATACTACTCTTTGCATATATCTTGTATACTACTCTTGTATAACTCCGTTGTATCCTACTCTTTGCCTACCAACTCTTGGCATATACTCTTGCATTACTACTCTTGTATACTATCTTGTATACTAATCTTGTTATACAACTCTTGTATACTACTCTTGTATACTACTTCTTGTAATACTACCTTTTATACTACTCTTTGTATACTACTCTTTATACTACTCTTGCAATACTACTCTTGCATACAACTCTTCATACCTACTCTTTGCATACTTCTCTTGATAGACTCTTGCATACTACTCTTGTATACTACTCTTGTATTACTACTTTGTTTTATACTTTGTTATATACTCTTGTTTATAATCTTGTATACTCCTCTTGTTATATACCTTGCCATACTACTCTTGCATTAAGTACTCTTGCCAATACTACTATTATTATACTCTTGTATACTAATCTTGTTATACTACTCTGGTATACTAATCTTGTATTACTTACTCTTTTATAATAACTCTTTATACTTACCTTGCATACTACTCTTGCATACAAGAGTACATACTACTCTTGTATAATACTCTTGTATACTTGTATACTACTCTTGTATACTAATCTTGTATACTACTCTTGTATACTACTCTTGTATACTACATTTTTATACTACTCTTGCATACTACTCTTGTATACTACTCTTTATACTACTCTTTATACTACTCTTGCATACTACTCTTGTATACTACTCTTGTATACTACTCTTGTATACTTGTATACTACTCTTGTATACTACTCTTGTATACTACTCGTGTATACTACTCTTGTATACTACTCTTGTATACTACTCTTGTATACTACTCGTGTATACTACTCTTGTATACTACTCTTGTATACTACTCTTGTATACTAATCTTGTATACTACTCTTGTATACTACTCTTGTATACTACTCTTGCATACTACTCTTGCATACTACTCTTGCATACTACTCTTGTATACTACTCTTGTATACTACTCTTGCATACTACTCTTGTATACTACTCTTGCATACTACTCTTGTATACTACTCTTGCATACTACTCTTGTATACTACTCTTGCATACTATGCTACTCTTGTATACTACTCTTGTATACTACTCTTGTATACTACTCTTGTATACTACTCTTGCATACTACTCTACATACTACTTGTATACTACTCTTGTATACTCTCTGTACTACTCTTGTATACTACTCTTGTATACTATCGTGTATACTAACTCGTGTATACTACTCGTTGTATATACTGTATACTACTCTTGTATACTACTCTTGTATACTACTCTTGTATGCCACTCGTGTATGCTACTCTTGTATACTACTCTTGCATACTACTCTTGTATACTACTCTTGCATACTACTCTTGTATACTACTCTTGCATACTATGCTACTCTTGTATACTACTCTTGTATACTACTCTTGTATACTACTCTTGCATACTACTCTTGCATACTACTCTTTATACTACTCTTGTATACTACTCTTGTATACTCTTGTATACTACTCTTGTATACTACTCTTGTATACTAATCGTGTATACTACTCGTGTATACTACTCTTGTATACTACTCTTGTATACTACTCTTGTATGCCACTCGTGTATGCTACTCTTGTATACTACTCTTGTATACTACCGGTACTCTTTACATACACAACTTGTCTGGAACTCTGTTCAAAGTTTTCGTGCCTAAGAATGAACATGTATTCAGGATGAAATTGTTTATATATACATGAATACCTTCCTCGCTAGTGATTTCCTCATCATCATCATCGTTGATTCTGTGAGTCCTGGCTTCTGCAACGTCATCACTATCATCACCCTCATTATCATTTTCTTCATCACTGTCATCTTCATTTTCATCATCATCATCATCATCATTGTCATCATCGTCATCACCATATTTCCCGTAGTCGCCGTCATCTTCAAAGCTACATATTGGGTATTAAAGGTACATGCCCACTCACTCGGCACAAAATGCTCTTTATATCAGAGACATCATCCGAGACATTTTCTGGCAAAATAAACATTCATTCACCATTATCCCATGTATTGATTGGCATTATTATACATTTTATATCACACGTAAATTGCCACACTGATATCAGGGGCGATAACTGTGTTTCCTTAAAATGGTAACGGACATTACTATTTTATTCTCTGTATTTATTTTTTTTATAATCTGTTGAAAATATTATTTTTTCAGGTGACGCATTTAATTAGTATAAATAATTAAACAAGAATTCCGCCACGGAAGCGGTATCGCGCCTGTCGAGGCATTTGACCGTGAACATTAAAAGTAAATAAATGACCTTGAGAATTTGGATGTGGGGGTGTGCGTAATGAAGCATCATCCCTAGACAAACATTGATGTGAAATATTATCAAAGTCTGGCAAGGGGTTAAAGAGATATTGTGAAACAACAATGACTTTAACGCATTTCTGTTACAAAACCAGTGAACATTACAAGTCAATAAATGACCTTGACCTTCAGAATTTGGATGTGGGGGTGTGCGTAATGAAGCATCATCCGTAGACAAACATTGATGTGAAATATTATCAAAGTCTGGCAAGGGGTTGAAGAGATATTGTGAAAAAACAATAACTTTTAACGCATTTCCATTACAAAACCGGTGAACATTAAAAGTAAATAAATGACCTTGACCTTGAGAATTTGGACGTGGGGGTGTGCGTAATGAAGCATCATCCATAGACAAACATTGATGTGAAATATTATCAAAGTCTGGCAAGGGGTTGAAGAGATATTGTGAAAAAACAATAACTTTTAACGCATTTCCGTTACAAAACCGGTGAACATTAAAAGTAAATAAATGACCTTGACCTTGAGAATTTGGATGTGGGGTGTGCATAATGAAGTATCATCCCTAGAGAAACATTGATGTGAAATATTATCAAAGTCTGGCAAGGGGTTAAAGAAATATTGTGAAAAAACAATAACTTTAACGACGACGGAAAAAGCGCCGACTATAGTCGCGCCTCTGCTAAAGCAGGCGCGACAAAAATAGCATGCCTCATTTGAATATGAAAATAGCCTGATACCACCGCGAGTCACTATCAGCAAAATATATATATTACTAAATGATTATATCTGTTTAGCGGGCACTCATAATTTTTAGAACTGGTGGAATAGTGACACAATTATACACTTATTTAATTTCTATAAAGAACATGTTGTGCCTACTGAGTAGGCATGTACCTTTAATATTTACAGAGGGAGGAATCAAGTGGAACATCTATAAATCGGATGTCCTGGTAGGATTGTCTCAAAGGTTGAAGTAACGGACCGAGGTATATAAATACATTTCTTACATTTCAGCCAGTATTTTACAGAAATATAACGGCAGTAGTTTACACCACTCTCGTGTTTACATATACATGTATGGAGAAATGACGTTAGTAACGTCGCAATGACGTGGTTCCTTCGACCAATCAAGCCATGTTCTCAGACACACCCTCTCAATCATGAGACAGTCGCCATCACTACGGCCCGCCTCCAGAAATTAATTTGCATATCTCTTGGCCATATTTTACGCTTGATTAGTTTTGTTTTTATGAAGAATCATGTGTGAAATGTAAGAAAATGTTAACTTAACTTAATTTAACCAGGCGAGTTGATTATCTTGAAATATTTCCCTCGTGATAGGGTCCTACCTCTAAACAAACTTGGTTCGCTACGCTCACTTGTTTGTTTAGTGTAAGGACCCAATCACTTGTGCATTATTTCACGATAATCAGCTCTCCTGGTTAAATAAACGGTATTAAATATACCTAAAAACATCAATGAGTGAAAACAAAATAAGCTAAAAAAAATCCTTTACTCCCTCCATTTATTAATGTGCATAGGAGGGAGTAAATAAATTTGTTTAGCTTAATTTTTTTCTCACTTATTGATGCTTTTAGGTATATTTAATGTATTTATATACTTCAACCTGTGGTTTGACTGTGTGTAGATTCCGTTTTAGAATGGAATGGAATGGTGCTTAATGGCCCATCAACACAAACGAGTATCATTTAGAACCAAGCAATGTAGATGAAGAACAAAAATAATAGTGAAAGAGTATGTCAGATGTGGCAGGCAATCAGGGGGCCGTTTCACTAAACTTCTAAAATGTTCGTAAGTGCAACATTATGATAGTCTGTAAATTGCACATTAATAATGTTTTCTTGTAAACAATTGTTGGATTTACATTTATTGAGCATAGGCTGCATATGCAGCCTATGCTCAATAAATGTAAATGCATCAATTGAAATTTCCAGACGATCCTAAATTTGCGCTTACGAACATTTTAGTCGTACAAAGTTTAGTGAAACGGCCTCCAATTGATTAGAGTAAAACTATTAATATGATGAACAATATAAATGAGCAACACGTATACAATGATCTTCCGATACAAGGTGGTTTCATGGTTTTAGATATGTTCCACTGTAGTGCAGCTATATGAACGCTACAGAACATGCATTATCAATTTATATGAACAGAGCTGCAGATAAGGTGGGTATTGGCGTATTTTACGCACTTATTTTAGCAGAATACGCATTGATTATATCAAAAGTGTGAGTACAAAATACTCACAGCAATGTGAAAATTTTCAAATTGAATAGTGAAAATACTGTAATAAAGTTAAAATTGACTTAGTTCAGCTGATGATTTTTGCAGCTAAAATAAGTGAATTTTTAAATTTGTTTTATTTTTTATCATTTGTTCCCTATTTAATAACAAAGAAAATCAATAATACATGTATAGTAAAAGTGAAATACACATTGAATTTGAAATCTGGGGGTATAATACTCTTTAGATACAAAACTTATCTGGAGCTCTGTGAACAGGCATTATTGTTTGAGATGAATTACAATTACAAAGATTTGATTTGATTGTGACCCAATGCGCATCTCGTCAAGGAAGGAAACAACAATGTGTTATTAGTCAGTATGCCAAGATAGTATGTTGGGGTTTAATGGCCTATCAACACCTAAGGTCATTTAAGGCCGGGTCAGTAATAAATCCCATATATTACCTGTACAAATGGGGGGGAAATCAGAACTGAATAATTACAATCAAAAATCTATATATTCAGCCCTGAAATGAGAATAATCCTGATCTGATGCCAGGTCCTCGCCACACCAGAATCACTTGGCCCCCCTCCCAAAAGCAGTAGGATCAGTAATAACCTTACTACTTTTATAATGGGCAATAACCCAATTCAACTCCCAGGTAACAAAAGAGCCAAAGATAAAAACGTACCCGAGGGCCAAACCAGGCAAATCGCGATTCCTGTAAGGAGTAACCCCTACCGTTAATTTACGCCAATGCAATCGCCAAACCAGGCAAATCGCGATTCCTATAATTTACGCCGTCGCATTCGCCCAACCAACCACCCACCGCCAAGATAGTTATCTGTAAAAGCCAACACTATCTTACCTGAATTCCTGTTTATCAGACAGCTCCAACTTTGCCTGGAAGTCTGCTATGTCCATTTCCTCATCGTCTGAATGTCCTTCACTATCATCATCATCGTCATCATCATCATTGTCATGACCATCATCACTCTCATCTATCAGAGGATTTTCCGTCAAATCTGCATAAGCACAGTAATACATTCTGAAGATTTTAAGTAATTAATCAATATTTTAGAAAAGTTAGTTCAACCCTCAGCACGTCATAACAAGGTTTTCATGTTATAAAATGTAATATGTATCAGCAGAATCAATATGTAATAGTTATAGTTCACAGATTGAATTTTTAATAAATAAATTTTGTAGCGAGCGGTATGTGAAAATATAACTTACTTATTGTTTGCATGTTACGTTTGAACTATTGTGTGTTCATGCTACGTTTGAACCATTGTGTGTTCATGTTACGTTTGAACCATTGTGTGTTCATGTTACGTTTGAACCATTGTGTGTTCATGTTAAGTTTGAACCATTGTGCTCATTGTGACGTGAACCATGGGGCTCATGTTACGTTTGAACCATTGTGGGTCATGTTACGTTTTTGAACCATTGTGTGCTCATGTTACGTTTGAACCATTGTGTGCTCATGTTACGTTTGAACCATTGTGTGTCATGTTACGTTTGAACCATTGTGTGCTCATGTTACGTTTGAACCATTGTGTGCTCATGTTACGTTTGAACCAGTTTGTGTGCCTCATGTTACGTTTGAACCATTGTGTGTTTCATGTTACGTTTGAACCATTGTGTTCATGTTACGTTTGAACCATTGTGTGTTCATGCTACGTTTGAACCATTGTGTGTTCATGCTACATTTGAACCATTATGTGCTCATGTTACGTTTGAACCATTGTGTGTTCATGTTACGTTTGAACCATTGTGTGTTCATGTTACGTTTGAACCATTGTGTGTTCATGTTACGTTTGAACCATTGTGTGCTCATGTTACATTTGAACGGAGCGCCGCCCCCTACGCGCTTTGAAATCCCGATACTATTACGTGATTGGTGGTTTTACACCAACTCAATCATGTACATGCGGTGACATGGTTCACGTCACAGAAAATTACGTCAACAAGGCAGGACATCAGTATATAAATATAACTTTGCACGTATTCACTATTGCAACATTTAATGATTAATTTAATACATATTGGTGAAAGCGTCGCAATATGTGATTAATTGAGACAAAATGCTGTGCTTTCATTGGTTATGAACTAGGGCAAACAATAATGATTCATGTGGTGCATATCACATCATTAATCCCCAGCTAAACAAATCCACATTTGTATACAGTACCTTCTAGTTTCTTTCTTGAAACTCTCTTTCCTGCATACTTTTTGTCCGAGTCTGACAAAACTGCCGCTGTTCGCTGTCGCAGTTTGCTCGGACCACTCTCCAACATATCCTCCGCTGAGCCATCATCATGGCTTACAACTCGGGCAACAGTATCTAAAAAATGAAGATGAAAATGCAAAATTTCATCTATAATGGCGAAATGCGTCAACATGTCATGCGATCGTGATGGGTGAATGGGGTTTATGGGTTTTTCAACCAGCGTAGATCCAGATCAGCCCTTGCATAAGCACGGTCTGATCAGGATCTGCATGGTTCGCCATTTCATCATTGAAACACCAATCATACTTCAAAAAAGCAATATAGACTGTTAGCAGGCTACAGGAGTGTGCTTTTTGATCAGAGGCACACTGGTGACAACCCTCATAAGCCCCATTTCTCCCGTCGCAGCCATATATATCAGATTAAATGGGGAAAATGTCAGGGTTTGAGCCCCCCTTCCCACTAGAAGTGAATGGGAGATTTTTATACATGTATTGCAGAGCTCCAGATAAGCTGCGTATTTGCTTAAATACCCAATTAAAATTGGCAAAAAAAACCCGATTGAAATCAGAAGTAGCAAGTATTAAAAAGCAATAAAAAAGTTATGGTACCTTTATCATGCTGCAGAAAACAATAAACAGACCACAAATATAGCATATTTTTCTTATTTTCCATGAAAACACATCTGGGTATTTCATTAGAATTGTCTCCAAGGAGACAATTCTAATGAAATGCAAGACAAAGACATGTTTTCATTTCGAAGCAAACTATTCAACAACTGCTGTCTGGTGATGTGTAAACAGTAGTGTGATTTTATTTTACCCAATTAAAAATTTGAAATACCCAATTGCTTCAGAAATGATGGAGTGACACTACTCAATTACTAATTCCTTATCTGGAGCCCTGGTATTGTAAGGGCCTTTGTCGGGTGCACACTTTTCTTGTCCCGAGACATGTATTTCCTTTGAAAAACACAGAACCTCTCTCATAATTATCAGTTGAAGTGTGAATCATATCTGATTCGTTACTCTGCATGAAAAGGGTATGGATGGCATCGTAACTCTTGTCATGGTACAGGAGTTGTTGCAGAATGACATGTCCAACAAGAATAGACAGCTTTGAATTGATAGCAACTGGGTTGATTGGCTTAAATTGTGGTCAGAAGTTCAATACACTTTGATCTCAGACAGTTTACAACTATTTATACACACCTAGTCTGCGCCCGGTTGCTCAAAGCTTCTGTTAGCTTAACAGATTGTTAAATCCTTAGCAATGCTAAGGATTTAACAGTCTATTAAGCTAACAGAGGTTTTGAGCAACCGGGCCCTGGTAGTCAAAAAAGGATGATGTTCACGAAAGAACTACGAACATACGGACACCCGTGACAAAAACAATATACCCATTCATTTGCAAATTTTCCTTATAAGTTGTATAATTTCTAAACTGTAATAGATGGAGCTTAAAATACTTGGTATAAATTTTCTTTATAACGGAAGGTATATACTGGAAATTAATTTAAATTTTAAATCTGACCCTTGGGACATGGATTATCTCCCCTTTTGAACCTAAATTGTCTGTACATCCGTCCGTCACGTTTCTTGTAAGAAGTAAAACCTTTTAACTTTTAACTGTAATACTGTAGCTAGGACTTGAAACTTGGTGTGTGCCTTCCTTATGGTGTGTAGATGCGCAACGTTTCTCAATTTTGCCTTGTAAGAAGTCAATGGGACTTGAAACTTGGTGTGTGCCTTCATTATGGTGTGTACATGTAGATATGCAAAGTGAATTTCGATTTTTTGATTCCTCCGGTCATGGATTATCTTCCCCTTTTCGACATAGCATTTGGGAAAAGTGGGTATATTGCTATGGCGCGCCATTGACTGGCTCTACTGCTGTTTCACGAAACCTTACCAAATTTACAGCTATAGAAACAATTATGCAAAAACAATATCTTTTCCAATATTATTATATTTTAGCAAAATTTAAGAATGAGCCTTCATTTATTTCATGAAATTTGGTCAAATATTGATTTTATTACCAACAATGATTTCTCTACGGGAATTTAACGGGTGAAAAGAGCAGGTGCAGGAGGAGTCGAAAATCGAAAACATTTGGAAAAGACTCGATAGCTTGGAAATGATCTAAATAATAAAACAAAAATTTAGATTTTGAAAAACGGACCACTATTTCTGAAATTCACTCTGTGAAGATGTCTAATGGGCTAAATGCCCAAATTGTTTTTTCGCAATAAATTTGATATTGGACTAAATTTTATGAAATAAAAAGAAGGCTCATTCTTAAATTTTGCTATAATTTAATATTATCGATAAATATGTTTTTGCATTGTATATATAGCTGTAAAATTTTGGAAGGTTTTGTGAAACAGACAGTAGTTTAATATTAAGTATATGCACAAAATAAAATATAACTTCTAATACAATTAAATACTGTCATAATTTTATTATCGAGTCTTCAAATGTTATTTCTCAAGAGAATTGGCAATTTTCACAAGTCATTTTCAGACAATTGTCCTTTTCACACAAGTTCTTTTCAGACAAATGTCCTTTTCAGAAATAAGTGCTTTTCAGAATATTTTTTCCCAGAAGTCCTTTTTACGAAAAATGTCGTTTTCAGAAAAAAGTCCTTTTCGTATTTTAGTCATACCGGTAATGCGCATGACAGGGGTATGACCAATGGGGTACTTAAGCTAAAGGAAAAACATGAAATAGTACACAAATATTTTCCAGGTCCTCTTTCAAAAAAATGTCCTTTTCAGAAAAAGTCCTTTTCGTATTCTAGCCATAACAGAAATGTGCATGACCGGAATAAACATGAAAATATTAGACAAATCTTTTCCGGAAGTCCTTTTTCGAAAAAATGTCCTTTTCAGAAAAAAGGCCTTTGTCAAAAAATGTCCTTTTCAGAAAAAGTAATTTTTGTATTCTAGTCATACGGGTAATGCGCATAAACATGAAAATAGTAGACGAATATTTTCCAGAAGTCCTTTTTCGAAAAAAAAACAACCCAGATAAAAGTCCTTTTCAAACAAAATGTCCTTTTCGTATTCTAGTCACACCGGTAATGTGCATTCAGGAAGTCGGACATCGTCCATTTCGCGCACCTGCCGGTTATAATTATCTCCCCTGTCGAGGAGCGCAGGGGGAAATCTGACCCGTTTTCCTATACAATTTAATCATTTTTGAACGCTTCAAACAACTAAATTCCAATCGCTAAATCAAATTTATAATGTTAAATGGTCATTAAAAAATATTGTTATCACCATTTAGTATTTTTGTAGTTCAAAATGTGAAATATTCTGGCAAAAAAATATGTATTTTAGAGCAAAACGTATCGAGTGACCCACAAACATATCGGACCACGTTACTACCACAGGTGACGGGGAAAAAAATCACATGACGGTGTATATATATATAGATACACGTATACAACAGACTATCAGATTAGTTGTTCCCATCAAAATCACATGACGGTGTATATATATATAGATACACGTATACAACAGACTATCAGATTAGTTGTTCCATCAAAATCACATGTACGATGTAGTATATATATATGATACACGTATACAACAGACTATCAGATTAGTTGTTCCCATCAAAATCACATGACGGTGTATATATATATAGATACACGTATACAACAGACTATCAGATTAGTTGTTCCCATCAAAATCACATGACGGTGTATATATATATAGATACACGTATCACAACATACTCAGATTAGTTGTTCCCATCAAAATCACATGACGGTGTATATATATATAGATACACGTATACAACAGACTATCAGATTAGTTGTTCCCATCAAAATCACATGACGGTGTATATATATATAGATACACGTATACAACAGACTATCAGATTAGTTGTTCCCATCAAAATCACATGACGGTGTATATATATATATAGATACACGTATACAACAGACTATCAGATTAGTTGTTCCCATCAAAATCACATGACGGTGTATATATATATAGATACACGTATACAACAGACTATCAGAGTTCCCCACTCAAAATGTGTTCATCATATTTCCCACAAAATGACGGTGTATATATATATAGATACACGTATACAACAGACTATCAGATTAGTTGTTCCCATCAAAATCACATGACGGTGTATATATATATAGATACACGTATACAACAGACTATCAGATTAGTTGTTCCCATCAAAATCACATGACGGTGTATATATATATATAGATACACGTATACAACAGACTATCAAGATTAGTTGTTCCCATCAAAATCACATGACGGAGTGTATATATATATAGATACGACGGTATACAACAGACTATCAGATTAGTTGTTCCCATCAAAATCACATGACGGTGTATATATATATATAGATGACACGTTATACAACAGACTATCAATTATTAGTTGTTCCCATCAAAATCACATGACGGTGTATATATATAGATACCGTATACAACCGACTATCAATTGTTGTTCCCATCAAAATCACATGACGGTATATATATATATATAGTACAGTATACAACGACTATCAAGTTGTTCCCATCAAATCACATGACGGTGTATATATATATAGATACACGTATACAACAGACTATCAGATTAGTTGTTACATCAAAAATGCATCAAAATGACGGTGTATATATATATAGATACACGTATACAACAGACTATCAGATTAGTTGTTCCCATCAAAATCACATGACGGTGTATATATATATAGATACACGTATACAACAGACTATCAGATTAGTTGTTCCCATCAAAATCACATGACGGTGTATATATATATACACGTATACACATAAGATTATTGTTCCCATCAAAATCACAGACGGTGTATATATATAGATACAGTATACAAAACAGATACATTAGTTGTTCCCATCAAAATCACATGACGGTGTATATATATATAGATAGTGTTTTTTCATCGACCACAGACTATCAGATTAGTTGTTCCCATCAAAATCACATGACGGTGTATATATATAGATACACGTATACAACAGACTATCAGATTAGTTGTTCCCATCAAAATCACATGACGGTGTATATATATATAGATACACGTATACAACAGACTATCAGATTAGTTGTTCCCATCAAAATCACATGACGGTGTATATATATATAGATACACGTATACAACAGACTATCAGATTAGTTGTTCCCATCAAAATCACATGACGGTGTATATATATATAGATACACGTATACAACAGACTATCAGATTAGTTGTTCCCATCAAAATCACATGACGGTGTATATATATAGATACACGTATACAACAGACTATCAGATTAGTGTTCATCAAAATCAAAATCACATGACGGTGTATATATATATAGATACACGTATACAACAGACTATCAGATTAGTTGTTCCCATCAAAATCACATGACGGTGTATATATATATAGATACAGTATACAAGACTATCAGATAGTTGTTCCCATCAAAATCACATGACGGTGTATATATATAGATACACGTATACAACAGACTATCAGATTAGTTGTTCCCATCACCTGTGGTTACTACTGTCTGTTCCACATTTTACTGCCGACAAACTTTTGGACATTACAGGGCTGTAGCGGCGACCACAGCAGCACGGCGCTGCCATGGCATTATTTTGGCCTGTTTTTTTTCTATCCATGCTCCGACAGTGGCTTTAGAATGTAGGAAATGCGATTTTGAGGGTCTAAGTGGAATTTTTCCCTCTAAAAAGGCTACCGTGGCATTATTTTACACACCGCTACGGGCCTGCATTAAACAGAATAAATCCAAAAAGTATTTAAATGTAAGTGCTTTTTCATCAATAACAAAAAAGTCACCCAAAAAAATTCCGTAAAATATTGATTTTATTGCGAAAAAAACGTTTTCCAATGAGAATTTAACATGGGGGCTAAAAAAAATACAATTTTTTTATATACCGTATTCTGCCGATTATAGGTCGCAAGAGTGTATAAGACGCACCCCTATTTTCAGTCCAAAATCTGGGGGAAAATGTCTACATGAGATTATAAGACGCACCCAATTTTCCTAAAAAAACTAAATATATATAAAAAATCGCCAAGTTGTTGTTGTTATTGATTTCCACTGTTTTTTTATTCATACCTTGGACGTTTCGGTCTGTATTTTCCCTATCATAGTTTGCTACATGTATGTCCGTAATTTGCCGACTCTATGTCCGTGATTCCCCGGTCTGTATTTCACCGTTTTCTAGTATCTTCAATTACACTGTGAACTCGGTAGTACATGCTTCACTATAACACGTGCTCGGTTAGTACACGGTTGTGCATTGGCTCCCGATTTGTTTGCCTATTTGTATATCAAAATCGTGTTAAATGTGTAACAGACTATTGTCAGAAATCGTGTTATATTTGCGAGCATATTACTGCCGAAAGTGGTATTATATGTTAATTATTGATTGCGGTACATGTATGTATTATCTCTTTTCAACACCATTTACGGAAACTATTTTCGAAATCAACTTACGGATATGAACTTTATTAAATATTTTTATTTTTTTTATTTCTCACTGAAAGTATATGTTGTGACCACTAATTTGAACCGTCTGACTTAGGCTTGCCACTTTCATCATCGATTACCTCCCCCTTTCCGACTCAGAATTTCCCATTTTTTCCTTTTTCCTTGTAACTCGAAAAACTTTTTCACCTTCATACCTACGCGCCTCATATTTGCTATGTAGCTTCGTTATCATGTGCACATGCGCAAAGTGAATTCGGATTTTTTATCCGACCCTCCATCATGGATTACTTCCCCCTTTCGGACTTAGCATTTGGGGAAAGTGGGTATATTGCGATGGCGCGCCATCGACTTTTTCTAGTTATTGATTGCGGTACATGTATGTATTATCTCTTTTCAACACCATTTACGGAAACTATTTTCGAAATCAACTTACGGATATGAACTTTATTAAATATTTTTATTTTTTTTATTTCTCACTGAAAGTATATGTTGTGACCACTCATTTGAACCGTCTGACTTAGGCTTGCCACTTTCATCAGCATCGTGTAAACACACAGTTTCGAAACTTTTGATTTTATAACTTTCGTGGAATTGCATTATGCATATTGGGATTTACCGTTAATGGCGTCATGCAATATTTTTCACGTCAAAATGACACCGATCGATATGGGCCAGGTAAATGTTTTCAAAAGATCATTAAAATGACAGAGGCCATCGGTATAGAAAATGTGTACCGAATGTGACACAGGGCCGGAACGAGTAAGGCGCGAGTAAGGAGCGAACTGTTTAGAATATGAATCTAATATTCCAATACCGGATTTTACCCCAAAGACTAAGTATAAGTTAGATAATGTGTTCGAGTCGAATATGGTTAGTTAACAGCGCATGGGGGAAATTTAGGGGGCCGGAAATCGTCGAGCCGCTAGGCCACGAAGGCCAGGTTTTTTCCAAGCATAGACACTTGGATAACATAATTATACCCACTTTTTGTAGACTAGATGGCCGTGGCCTGCATGTCGCGCCTGCGAGGCATGGACACTAAAAAAATAAATATAGTAGATGGAAAAACTTTAACGAAAAAACTTTAACCGGACACGGACGTACGGACGGAAGGACGGACGTATTCCAAAATGCCGACGATATCGTGCTTTCCGCAAGCGGGTGCGACAATGATGATAAAAACACCCATGTGAAGTATCAAGGTAATGGGTGAAGCAGTTGCAGAGATATAGTACACGAAAAAACTTTAACAAAAAAATTCAAAGTAATTTGACCTTGACATTGGGCACAGGGGCCGCACGGTTGGGGGTTAGAATGAAAATATGGATGATGATAAACACCCATGTGAAGTTTCAAGGTAATGGGCGAAGCAGTTGCAGAGATATAGTACAACAAAAAAGTTTTAACCAAAAAACTTTAATAACCAGACGTACGTTAAAAAGTTAACGTTGAAAATGGGTAAGTCAATTAGTAGAAATTAAAAATAATAGGTGAAGGTAACAAAATGGTCACATGTTGGATAGTTGTATGTGGTAGGCACCCCTTGGTTATGAAGCTGTGAAAGTTTGGTGGTCCTAGGTGGTACAGTACCAAAGAAATGGACTTAAACACGAAAACTTAACATTGTAAACGCGAAAAACTTAACATTGAAAATGGCTAAGTCGACTGCGCGGAAAAAATAATGGGTCAAGTTAAAAAAAAAAAGTAACATGTTGGATTAGTATTATGTGGTGGGCGCCCCCTTGATTATGAAGCTGTGAAAGTTTGGTGGTCCTAGGTGGTACAGTACCAAAGAAATGGACTTAAACACGAAAACTTAACATTGTAAACGCGAAAACTTAACATTGAAAATGGCTAAGTCGACTGCGTGGAAAAAATGGGTGAAGTTAAAAAAAAAAGTAACATGTTGGATAGTGATATGTGGTGGGCACCCCTTTTATTATGAAGCTGTGAAAGTTTGGTGGTCCTAGGTGGTACAGTACCAAAGAAATGGACTTAAACACGAAAACTTAACATTGTAAACGCGAAAACTTAACATTGAAAATGGCTAAGTCGACTGCGCGGAAAAAATGGGTCAAGTTAAAAAAAAAGTAACATGTTGGATAGTGATATGTGGTGGGCACCCCTTGATTATGAAGCTGTGAAAGTTTGGTGGTCCTAGGTGGTACAGTACCAAAGAAATGGACTTAAACACGAAAACTTAACATTGTAAACGCGAAAACTTAACATTGAAAATGGCTAAGTCGACTACGCGGAAAAAATGGGTCAAGTTAAAAAAAAAGTAACATGTTGGATAGTGATACGTGGTGGGCACCCTTTGATTATGAAGCTGTGAAAGTTTGGTGGTCCTAGGTGGTACAGTAACAAAGAAATGGACTCAAACACGAAAACTTAACATTGAAAATGGCTAAGTCGACTGCGCGGAAAAAATGGGTCAAGTTAAAAAAAAAGTAATAACATGTTGGATAGTGATAGTGGTGGGCACCCTTTGATTATGAAGTTGTGAAAGTTTGGTGGTCCTAGGTGGTACAGTAACAAAGAAATGGACTCAAACACGAAAACTTAACATTGATTGTGGACGCCGCCCACCGCCCGCCCGGCTTTCGCCAATCCAATAGCCTGGATTTTTTTTCAAAAAACCTGGCTAAAAATATAGCAGGCGTCTGTTATCTGGTTCACAATCTTACCGAAGCTGGATTACTACGTTTGCATGCAATCAGGGTATAACTAACACAGCATGCACACCTGTGCTGCTTTATCAGTGACTACGGTGTTCGTGGTTCTATAACAATTATATCACTCCACGAGCTGTTAGTGTTATTGTATTTTCGTAACACAACGCCATGAAACTTCATATTCGGGGTATCGATCCGATTGTCGCCCAGTCAATTGTAGCCTGTCAATCATGAATGGGTCATGTTATCAGGGCATGACTGGTTAAAGGTGACGCACCGATATTGCTCTACTTAATTGATTGCTGATATTTGCGCATGCGCAGGTTATCCTGACATGTAGAATAGGCGTTAATCTCAAGCATATAACACACGCTAGACAGGTATCTCCGTGAATTAACACACGGGGGAAGTGGGCCAGACAGGTCCAGACAGTGATCTCCGGCAGTTAGCACACTGCGAAGATCAAAGGATTTCGCCGTATCCGTGCAATAACAACTAGATTGGTCAGTAAGCGAGGCTTACGGAATACCCCCCGCGTGGGCCCAGGTACCCCTAAAATATGTACAAATTTCCAAGTGTGTGGGCTTGTGACCTTGACTCTGGGATTAGCGCGAGTGGCATGAACGTGAATTTGTCACAGGGTGGTAGAGGTCCATTGGAGCAATGAGTGTGTGAAATGTGAAGCAGATCCGAGCAAGGAAATAGAAGAGACTACCGTATAACCTCGAATTAACGCCCCCGGAGGCGTTACATTTAAACAAAAGGGGGGGGAAGGGGGGGGGGGGGGGGGTGGAGCGTTTATTTGTCACAGGGTGGTAGAGGTCCATTGGAGCAATGAGTGTGTGAACTGTGAAGCAGATCCGAGCAAGGAAATAGAAGTTACAACCGATTTCTCTGATGTTAAGTTTTGTAAAGAGACTACCGTATAACCTCGAATTAACGCCCCAGGAGGCGTTACATTTTACAAAAGGGGGGGTGTTTATTAGCCAGCAAAAAAAAAAGAAAGAAAAAAAAATTACCAAGGACCGCCAATTTCAAACACAAATAAGGATTTAAGGATTATTTGTGTTTGAAATTGGCGGTCATTGGTATATATTATTTTTTGATTTGGGGGGGGGGGGCGCTTATTAGGAGGGGGGGCGTTAATTCGAGGTTATACGGTATGTATGTGACGTTGACCTCGAGATCAGCGGGGAATTTGTTACAGCATATGAAATATTAAGTATTTTCAATGAAAGAAATAGAAGTTATAACATATTTCTCTGATGTTAAGTTTTGTAAAGTATGTGACCTTGACCTTGGGATCAGCGGGGGTTGGACAGTCGTAGATTTGTCACAGCATGATAGTACAACCTTAGAGGAATGCACAAGTGAAATAATAAGAATTTTCAATGAAGGAAATAGAAGTTATAATTTATTTCTGTGATGTTAAGTTTTGTAAAGAGTATTTGACCTTGACATTGGGATCAGCGGGGGTTGGACGGTCATGGATTTGGCACAGCATGGTAGTAGAGCCTTACAGGAATGCATGTGTGAAATATTAAGCATTGTAGATGAAGGAAATAGAAGTTATAACAATATTTCTCTGATGTTAAGTTTTGTAAAGAGACTAAGTATTTGACCTTGATCTTGGGATCTGCGGGGGTTGGACGGTCGTGGATTTGGCACAGCATGGTAGTAGAGCCTTACAGGAATGCATGTGTGAAATATTAAGCACTTTAGATGAAGGAAATATAAGTTATAACAATATTTCCCTGATGTTATGTTTTGTAAAGAGACTAAGTATTTGACCTTGACCTTGGTATCAGCGGGGGTTGGATGGTCGTGGATTTGGCACAGCATGGTAGTAGAGCCTTACAGGAATGCATGTGTGAAATATTAAGCACTTTAGATGAAGGAAATATAAGTTATAACAATATTTCCCTGATGTTAAGTTTTGTAAAGAGACTAAGTATTTGACCTTGATCTTGGTATCAGCGGGGGTTGGATGGTCGTGGATTTGGCACAGCATGGTAGTAGAGCCTTACAGGAATGCATGTGTGAAATATGAAGCATTTTAGATGAAGGAAATAGAAGTTATAACAATATTTCTCTGATGTTAAGTTTACGCGGACGGACGGACGCACGGACGGACGGACAACCTGACTCCAGTATACCCCCCCACAACTCGTTGCGGGGGGTATAACAACAACAAATATAGGAACGCATTTTATTTTTGGTTGTTTATGCCAATATTTCGGGTGGAAAAAAATGCTCATGTATCTACATGTATTCATAAGACGCAGGGGCTTTCTGGGATACAAATCTGATGAATCAAATTTAAATATGGTGAAGTCCAGATTCACCTAAAAATCAACATATATCACATTTTATGCATCATTTGCGAACAGACCCTCTTCAGATTAAGGAAATATGTAGAAAAATCACAAAATAGGTTGTAACTGTAACTTAGAAAACCGTGGGAAACAACTTAAAATACCTTTTTAAAATAATTTTCAATTAACACTATTCTTAGAATATGCTTTTATCCCGTCAACACAGTGCGTATGTGCCGTGAAACACGGTGCCGTGAAACATTTTTGATATCCAGTCAATACAATTTTTGCATTTAACAGCCATTTGTAGGTGTTGACAGAGCCTCGCCCATCCAGTTTCCTAAGCCTTGCCAGATATCTCATGCACTGAATTGTGACGTAGCGAAACAATGGCACTTGTCACTACACCATTTTGGGAAGGATTGAACAACGTGTTTGTGGGATTTAAGAATGCAGAATATCAAAAGTGCATGTTCTTCCAAATATGGTACACACTCCAAATGGATTCACACAATGATGAAAAAGGGTTGTCCCAAAACTTAATACGAAAAAATTATGGAATTTTACGCTGATTTGAGGTATGTCCCAAATCTTAATCTCCCAAAAATAATTATTTTCGTAAAAAATAGAGGTGTCCCAATACTTCCGGTGTCCCAATACATACGGTAAATACGGTATTCTCTATATTCACTTGTTTTCCAGGGGCACGAATCAATGAGAATTGGGGCTAGTGATGCTTCACTCCGACTTCCAGAATGGCCTGGATAAATTGGGAACTTCCGCTAAGGTAAAAAGTGAAAATAGTAGACAAATCCAGGCGGTCTTTGGCCACCACTGAATTCCGTATGAAACTAGTACACGAATCCAGTGTGAACGAAACCGATGTGTTATGACTCCTATCGCAGGATGTATAGTATATGTCAAGGTGGGACATTCGCCATGTTTTTGTTGTTGTTGTTTGTTTTTCAACCAACGGAAGTGACGTAAATTAGGCTACCTTTGACTGGTTTCGTGATTTACCTTGCTGTTCACCAGCTGATTTGGTTTTGTGACAGATCGACAAGACATACATACAAGACCTGATACAACATAGAAAGTCACATTAACATCAACACATGGTAAGAAATAACCCATATTAATGTCATTTACAATATTTAATTCATTATTACCTTTTCAGATAAGTGAATGTCGTCCAATATTTCAGTTGGTTCACGGTCAATTCGTACCCATACCAGTTCGTACCCGCTTTGGTCATTTCGTACCCATATTATGTGCATGTTTTTTGGTCATTTCGTGCCTATAGGTACGAATTGACCATGTTTGCTCATTTCTTACCCAATCTGTTATGATCCGTATGTGATAGCAAGGGGCATATTGCGTTGCTCTTGAGGTTCCGTACGTCCGTCCGTGTACATTTACATCGAAAAGTCAAACAGTTTGTAATAGTTTCTCCAGGTAGAGAGACCAGTGTGCCACGGGGACATATAACATAATATGTCTAGTTTAATTTGTATCTTCAATCTTCAAAGCCTTCAGGCTGTAGTTGACACACATGTAGTATTGATTGTTTACTCTTCACTAATGAGATCACTCACTTGTAGGTTTATGAGGGTGCGCATATACACATAAATACATAAATATCCTTAATTACTTCATTAACATGTATTGTTTTCTTACTTCTGAACCAAACATAATCATATACTCCATGTTCAGTAACAGTTTACATAGTATACAGATATATATGTAGCATTTCGTAATAATCAATATTGCTGTTCATAGACAGTTCATCATTTGTCAATGCATAGACACATACAATGTTTTTTATTCACTTGTGTTAATTTAAAATCCGAGTCATTGTACTTCTATACACATATTACTCGTGTATATTTGCACACTTTAAATATATATATGTTGATGTCAAATGAATGTTATAATTTAATAGACGTTAGTTAGCTAACTAACATAGAAATAGCAAACTAAACTCATATTTTATAGTAGTAGTTGTGAGTAGCGTAACGTTGTATTGATTATTCTACTTGTATATATACGGTAGTAATTCAGAGTTACGCTTCCGCAACTACTCATACAGTATAGTTGCGTACGAAAAGTCTCGTGCAAATATATTCCACACGGTACGCCAGTGCATTTGATCGTGTCAACGTATATCTCTCCTCTCGTGCGAATACTAGATAGCATATCGGCATAGCAACGTCTTTGTTTACGAAAGAAAATTGCGGCTCCCTAGCTGAGTCTATAATCTTGATTATGTTCTAATTTTCAATAACATATCATTCCCACTCACAGAGAAAACTTTAAGAAAGTTGTGAGTCCTCTTCAGTGTTTTAAATAAAAAAAAATTGGTTTCATGAAATTCCATCAATAAAGGTGTATATTTTAAGATGCTGTCTCGGTATATTATAATTCTATAGCATTGAAAATGTGTAGCTGATTGAAACCCTCATTAGGCCCAATATACAATGTTTGCTGGATATTTCACATCAATTCAGTGATATCACTTATTCAAATGAGTGATATCATTATTATTATTTTTTAATGGATGATATCACCCTATCGAATGAGTGATATCACCAATTCAACATATATAAACGTCCATTGTAGTCCATTAAAAACAAATAGCTGATATCACCTATTTGAATGTGTGATATCACCTATTCAAATAGGTGATATCAATCATTTGAATCATTATGGGTTATATCACCCTTTCATTATGAATCCATATCACGCATTTGAAATGGTTATAGAATTCATTTAAATAGTTCATATCACTCATTTAGATTCAAATATCCCCTATGACCCATTGAAATAGGTGATATCACATATTCGAAAGGTTGATATCACATATTCCAATGGGTGATATCATCCATTCATTTGGAATTGGTGATATACATTTGAATGCATGATATCACCCAATAACCCATACAAATTGGTGATATCACACTTTTCAATTTATGATATCATTCATTCGGATGTGAATATCACCGATTCGAATGGATGATATCATAATGTGCTAGTAAAGTCCAAAACGGCGCCCCATACATGAAGATCTGTACTTTTTGCAAGTAATTTTCACATTGGTTAGAGTGAAAACACACCTTTAATGGCTTTAGTATTAAATGGACTAGTCTGAAAATCAGTTTGTAGCAATTGGATGGGTCCTTAAATTAACAATGGACGGTCCATTCCATTTATTTGAGGTTGAAAGGGTGAAACAATGACTTTTAGTGCAATTAATTAATTGTAAACACTCCAATTTTCTTTGTTGTTGTTGTTCCGCGAAATACACACATTTCTCGGAATTCGCGTATGTAATTACAGAAATGGGTCGTTTTGACATCGAGATGGGTACGTTTTGACCACAAAAAAGTGGGTACGTTTTGACCACAAAAAAGTGGGTACGTTTTGACTTGGGTACGTTTTGACCAGCACCATTAGGGCCGACGTGTGTTGGTGCCGAGGTGTCGTAGGGCCGACTTGGTTTAGGGCCGAGGCGTCACAAAACCAATCACGAAACCAGTCCGTACTTCCATTGGTTGAAAAATGGTTCCCAGCCTACATGCGGATTAGTAACTTACAATTAGCGAGCCAGTCAAAGGTAAATGAAGTTACTTCCGTTGACTAAGATGATGAATGCTGTCATTCCTTAAAGATACATAGAGATCATCAGTGTAACTGGATTATCACATCGGCTTTTCGTTCATCCCATAAAGCTCCTATATGTGAAAGGTTCGCCCTTGGACGCCTGCCGACTCGCGAAAACCCATGATAAATGTTAAAACAATTATTTACAGAAAGTTCAGACAAAAATAGTTGAATGTTAGTTATTTAAAATGGTACCGTCATCTGAATCATTCTCTGGATCTTTGAAAACTGGCGTCGGATTTGCTAATTTAGCGAGTTCTTCGCTTAAACAACTCATGTCTTTTTCTTGTTGTAGTTATTGTTGCTTCTTTACGTGTAGCATGCTTGATTAGGGGTTCGCGTCAAAACATACCCAGGTCAGAACGTACCAAAACTGTGAATGCAAATTCCCATAAAGCTGTAACATCAACAAATGGTTATGTTCACGATGGGAAACAGTGTAGACCCTGATCAGACTGTGAATTCGCAAATTCGCAGAGAGCTATAGCCTCAACAAGTGGCTATGTACAAGATGGGAAACAGTGTAGACGCTGATCAGATTGTGAGTGCAAATTCCCATAGATCTATATTATATATTAGCCTCAACACGTGCCCAGCCAGCATTACCATATCGGCCCGACGTCGGCTGAAAGTCGTTTATCGGCCGCTGTTGCCGACGTCGGGCTGACGCCGGGCCGATATCAGAGGTGTACATTCTAAACAGTCAATAGATAATAATCGAAATAAATTATACATAACATATTGATATGGGTATGAAATAATGTTGTGTACAAGTATTGTTTTAGTGTTTAATTAATTTTGGTAATTTGATCGGTTACCATATCGGTCCGCCGTCGGCCCGACATGGTAAGGGAATTACAAAGGGAGTTAACACTATGGGCACTAGCCATTAAATAGTTATTCTTAGCATCTTAATTAGATCTGCTTTTTCAAATAAAGTTTAAAAATGAATATGCAACCCGCAATTATTTTTTTATAAGTGTTCAACAAGTATTGTTAATTAACAAAGAATGTAAAACAGTAATTTAAATGTTTTATTTTGTATTTTACACCATATGATAAAGGCGAAATATTTTCTGTGGAACGTTTTGGCGCAATTATCAACAAGGGCCTCAAAAGTTGCTGAAAGGTTCAACAAAATGATTGATTGGCATTGTCATCTATGTACATGCACATGTATATTTATTTATGTATATGTACATATGTATTTACACATGCATACAACAATGCTATATTCGGTATAACTTGCAATCTGCATGTGATGGTGGAGGCGTACTGTCTGCTAGCTGTAGTGTCATGGGTTTTCGTGTTTGATGGAATTTTCAATTCTAAATACAATATGTGGCAACTGACTCTTATTGGGTATCGTACAGGAAAATTAAAGCTAATGTTTCAAATCACTTAGATGTTATCTGTAGAAGCAATGGTCCTGAATCTTCGCTAAACTTAATTATACCCCCTGCAACGAGTTGTGGGGGCCGGGGGGGGGGGAGGGGGGGGGTGGGAGGTATGGTTATACTGGAGTCAGGTTGTCCATCCGTCCGTCCGTGCATCCGTAAACTTAACATCAGAGAAATATTGTTATAGCTTCTATTTCCTTCATCTAAAATGCTTAATAGTTCACACATGCATTCCTGCAAGGCTCTGCTACCATGCTGTGCCAAATCCACGACCGTCCAATCCCCGCTGATCCCAAGGTCAAGGTCAAATATTTAGTACAAAACTTAACATCAGAGAAATATTATTATAACTTCTATTTCCTTCATCTGAAATGCTTAATATTTCACACATGCATTCCTGTAAGGCTCTACTACCATGCTGTGCCAAATGCACGACCGTCCAACCCCCGCTGATCCCTTGGTCAAGGTCAAATACTTAGTCTCTTTACAAAACTTAACATCAGAGAAATATTGTTATAACTTCTATTTCCTTCATCTAAAATGCTTAATATTTCACACATGCATTCCTGTAAGCCTCTACTACCATGCTGTGCCAAATCCACGACCGTCAAACCCCGCTGATCCCAAGGTCAAGGTCAAATACTTAGTCTCTTTACAAAACTTAACATTAGAGAAATATTGTTATAACTTCTATTTCCTTCATCTAAAATGCTTAATATTTCACACATGCATTCCTGTAAGGCTCTACTACCATGCTGTGCCAAATCCACGTCCGTCCAACCCCCGCTGATCCCATGGTCAAGGTCAAATACTTGGTCTCTTTACAAAACTTAAAATCAGAGAAATATTGTTATAACTTCTATTTACTTCATCTAAAATGCTTGATATTTCACACATGCATTCCTGTAAGGCTCTACTACCATGCTGTGCCAAATTCACGACCGTCCAAAGCCCGCTGATCCCATGGTCAATGTCAAATACTTAGTCTCTTTACAAAACTTAACATCAGAGAACTATTGTTATAACTTCTATTTCCTTCTTCTGAAATGCTTAATATTTCACATATGCATTCTAAGGCTCTACTACCATGCTGTGCCAAATCCACGACCGTCCAACCCCAGCTGATTCCAAGTTCAATGTCAAATAGTTAGTATCTTTACAAAACTCAACATCAGAGAAATATTGTTATAACTACTATTTCCTTCATCTAAAATACTTAATATTTCACACATGCATTCCTGTAAGGCTCTACTACCATGTTGTGCCAAATCCACGACCGTCCAACCCCCGCTGATCCCAAGATCAAGGTCAAATACATGGTACCTTTACAAAACTTAACATCAGAGAAATATGTTATAATTTTTATTCTATTTAAAATTAACTTCATTTAAAATTCTTAATATTTCATGCATGCATTCTCTAAGGCTCTACTATCATGCTGTGACATATCCCCGCTGATCCCAAGGTCAAGATCACATACTTAGTCTCTTTACAAAACATAACATCAGATAAATTGGCTATAACTTCTATTTCCTTGCTCGGATCTGCTTCACATTCACGTTCGTGCCGCCCCCGCTAAGCACAGAGTAAAGGTCACAAGCCCACACACTTGGACAATTTTACATATTTAGGGGTACCTGGGCCCACGCGGGGGGGTATTCCGTAAGCCTCGCTTACTGACCAATCTAGTTTCTTCTGGTGATGTAGAAAATGCAGGCGTTAGCAATTTTCGCAGTGACTGTGTCAAATCATCAGTATCTTGACTTTATGGCCGAATAAGCGGCCGTTTCTGCAGAATTAAGCAACACCGACGCTGAAATATATGATGAAACCGAACGTGTTGACCTATTTGCAGAACAAACCAATGTGGAAGAAATTGAATTGATGGAAGATGATACATTTGGCACGGAATGTTGCACGACATATTTATATTTACAACGACATCGGGCCGATATCAAATGCTTGCTGGGTGGTTATGTACAAGATGGGAAACAGTGTAGACCCTCGTCAGACTGTGAGTGCAGATTCCCAAAGAGCTATAGAATCAACAAGTGATCATGTACAAGATGAATACACGAAATTTACAATGTATAATTTTAAAGTAACAATCTCCAATTCCCGCAGAGCCACAATGTTATTAGTAGTAATGCATAGAAGGGCCCAATGTAATCCAAATAATGAATTTGTTAACAGTTATAGTTGCTTATTTAGTACTGTTATTAATAAAGGTTTTACATTTTGAGTCTCAGAATTGTTCATAATTCTAATGCACAATAATTTTGGATACAGCTAATGCATACATACAATAGGAAAATGTACCATAACATTTCTTGATTCTTCTTCGTTTTAGTAGTGACAAATTTAAATCTACATGCTTTTCTGAGACTCTGCATCGCCGCAAACACAACATACCAATGTCATCGAGAATATCGGGACTTTTGCAAATGTACTCTCGTGGGTAATGCGATGTATGTTTCACATTATATTTTATTAATTTAACTAGAAACAAAATGAGAAACATCCTTAATTGTTATATTGTTCTGTCAAAATAATTTAGGAAGTCTACATGAAGACCTTCTCACACTCATTTCCCGGAAGGGCACAAATACTGTTTACCCTGTCAACAATTACACGACGTAACTATATATATATAAACTATGCAGCATTCGTGTCAATGTTCCATGAATGCACTCAGTAATCATGTGAAGAGATGGAGTGATGGTTGCAGTCTTTGTTGCTGGTTTATATCTGTTCAGGCGGCTGCTGGTCAAACGTACTCACTTTTTTTGGTTATAACGTACCCATCTCGAAGTCAACCCGTACCCATTTCGATCAGTTAAAAGGTACCCATTTGAGAAGTGAAAACGTATCCACTCTGAATAGTCAAATGTACCCATGTGTTTGCTATGTTATCAACTGACTTTAAGAATGGAATGTTTCTACTTCTGAATATGCATGTTTTGAAATCAGGACGGGTAATTTTGATTCCTGGTGGGTACATTTTGACTCCTGGGTGGGTGCATTTTGACTTTGGCATTGTATCTGCTATTTCCAACGTAGCACCTGATCGGTGATAGCGAACACTATAAACCATGATTCATACAACGTGGTCGCAAAGCCAATAAACAGGTAATTGGTTCAACGATTGTTGTCTGCATGTGCACATCCGCATTATCTTCCACGTGGTTTCGCTCTCTTCGCATGTGTTGTACTGTGACGAAATATTACATCTCTGGCTGATCTAAGAAGTATGTATACCCTGATCACATGTAGTGCATGGTTGTGCATAATTGGTGAGCATTAATCATTTTGACTGTGTATATATATCGTCAGATACAGTTATGTCAGCGTCCGATACGTGTTACTATATTTAGGTATCGCCAATTTATTTATCTATTTTAGTATCATTATATAACTATGGCTGTCGGTCTCCATTTTTGAGGACAGGTTTGTTCGCCGGAACTCGTGTACTTATTATATGTATGTCTACGACGGGTGTAATTAATGCACCCACACCAGATCAAGATTGTTATAAAGGTTACAAATGGGGGCATCATCAGTGTGGGGCAGGCACAGTTTCGCATATATGGCAAGAAATCATGGTACATGTATATAGGCATGTTTGTTTTACCTACAACTGCCTATAATGTTAAAGGTGAGGTCACATTACAAACTATCACTTATTTTCTTCAAAACGCGATAACAACAAGAACGGCGACCCTAAAAACCGATTTCCGGTTCGTTCGTATTTTTCGTGATATTGAGATTTCTCATATCGCATCCGACATATATACAGAGCCATGCAATGAATTGGTAATTGCTTATCTCTCCTGTTACTGCGACCTACTGGCGCGAGGTGGCGCTGTAAAAAAATAACAGCTATGGCGTAGCATCGAACAGCTTACCTGATTGGTGGATGAAGGTTTTGTATATAATATCGTTTGGATTTACGGACATCATGTATTTGTTGCATAATTTCTTCGTTTTTGTCGTTTAATATATAAATAATCGTTAGTTTTTACTTCGCCTAGTTATACTTGGATTATTTATACGTTGGTTGCTATCATCGGCGACGACTATCTGTGCGGAAGTCGGTTGTAATTCAAACAGACAGCAGAGCCAGAATCAGAAAAAATGTGAAATTAAATGTTATATTTCTATTATTTTGTTTACAAAATGCTAATCTCCGACATTTCGTAAATTGATTCTGCAATGCTTTGCAGAATGTTACTTCTGCATACTTGTGCTTTGACAATTTCGAGTTGAAATAATCGGTGACACGTGCACGCGTGTGTAGCTATGTTCAAACGGATGCCGCCGGAGGTCATTAATAGCAAACAACTTATCCGATGATTTTACCGCAGGCAAATAGGGAAGTGGATCTTGGCACAGGTGTATTCTGAATTCAATGAAGCGACACCTATATATAGCTATTCTATGCTGATTGGTTAACTCCATTTTGTTTATCTGTCCTAGTCAGTGACAGACGTGTGCAGCTACGTTCAAACGGATGTCAACAATAATGCGGCAGGTGTATATTGAATCCGCGAGGCCACACCTTTGCCAAGATGATTGGTTGAGTCCAATTTGACAGACATGGTAGAATAGATTACAGGTGTGCACATTCCGGGTGCTTTTCTACTACGTTCCGGAAAATCCGAATATTGATGTCTGTTTGTTTTTATACCTGGATGAATTGTCATATTGCAGGACTAAAATTGTGTAACTTGTGTTACATTATGTCCATCAATGTCGTTATGCAACCACTCAGGTTGCAGTGACCAGTCACCCTGACCCCTGACCATGCTCCTTGTAGCATGGCATCTGCCAATCACAGCAGCCCCTTATCATGCTTATTAAGTCCCGCCCTCCCCATGTTACACATGTACAGAGTCAGTCTAGTAATAGCACTCAGAGAACATAGTACCAATTAAAATATAGAACACAACTAGTCGTTCAATTAATTGTATTCATCCACAATAGTGATAATACAACAACTTGAATGTCCACTCGCTTATTTTTCCGCAAATACTGTTTTCGAATACTAAATTAAAACTAAATCACATATTTTGTTCGTTGACAGATAAAAAATAATTAAAAGTATATATTCAAATTTCACATGTACAGTAAATTATGTACTATTTCTAATTTATTTTCCTACTGACTTATTTCAAATAAATAGAAAATGGTTGGACTTGATGTTAAAAACTAAAGATGTTTTCCAGAAGAAAATCGTTGTTTTGTCAAATGGGGGTTACGTCGAAGCTTGGTTCTATATGTGGCTGTGACTGGAGAAATTGGGTTTGTGTGATTTGTGACTAGTGTAGGTCCTAATCAAATATAACACTCCTGCAGTCTAAATACGATCTAGATTGCATGTTAGTGTGTTCAAACTGTGCGAATGTACAGGCTGAACTGGATCTACACTGGTCGCAAACGCCCTATAAGCCCCGTGTTGTGTTTGGCTTATTGCACCTTCTCAGTCGCAGTGTACATTGAATATTGACACAATCTTCAAACTACACCCCGTGGCAACTAGAGCGACTAATTTTCCCACTTCTGTCACCCCGAGCTTTCATTAATTGACCCCATGTACAGTATTGTTTCATTGTAAGTGGACAATGGCCTACAATTAACAATTACAGTTTGACCAGCAGAGCACCAGATCCATCTATGCACCTGACAGCTCTACTTACTTACTTACTGGCGTTCACCATCTACACCATCACACCAGCCACAGCAATGAAGGACGCTGTCTTTCTGAGCTCCTCCATCTTTCCATACAACTTCTCTATTAGGGTGGTGATCTCTGGCCATATGCTTTTTCTTCTCTGTCCTAACAGGGGGCATCTTTGCAGTATATACTCTGTAGTCTGCTCTTCCATACCGCAAGTGCATCTTGGAGATGGGGACAACTTCAGTTTTGCATACATGTGGGCATTTAGCCTGTTGTGTCCCGTGCGTAGCCTTATTATTATGACTTGTTCCCATCTGTCTAGTAGGTGGTAGTCATCTTTGGTTGGCTTTGGCTTCGTCAGTGTCTTTATCACTGTTGCTTTCTCCTCATGAGTAACACTATTATGTGGCTGGTCACCTTTGGCTCCTAGCTTGGCCAACTTGTCCGCCTTCTCATTTCCAGGAACCCCGCAGTGTGCTGGAATCCACTGCAACGACACTGCTTAATGCCTGTAGCACTGACAGAGCATCTGTTAGTATGACCACCTGATGGCAGTCCTCAGCCGACTCTTTAATAATTGTTGTCGCCTTCATGATGACCTTCACTTCTGCTTTGTAGTTGGTACAGTGCTTTCCTGAAGGTATACTAACCGTTTCTGTCTTCCCAGTGATGTACAAGACGAAAATACCAGCTCCCCCATCTTGAATTGCAGCTGTCGCTGAACCATCTGTGTACACATTGGTCCATGTCTCCAATGGGTAGTTATCGAAGATCATGGCTTGTGTGAGGGACTTCTTGATGATCTCGTCCTGTTCTCCCGGTAAAAGTCCTGGGATAGTTGTGTTAATACTGATATTGGACAGGTCATATCTCCATACTTCTGGTAGTTCGGACTTTTCAAGAGGAGACGTCGGTGGTCCAAGTTGGGCAGCATTTGTTCTTGTCAACTTCTTCGACTCGTGTACATAGCTGCTTCTTTTCAGACGAGTCTTTGTCAGGCTGTCAAGTTTTATTTTCATGGGATGATCTGGCAGGAACTGATACTTGCTGGCTTGTATTAGAGCCTTGGCATCTCTCCTTTTGATGAGTGGTGGAATGGCAGTGATTTCCTCCATGGCGTTAATTGGAGTTGACCGCATAGCTCCGGTGATAATTCGTAGGGCCTGGTTCTGGACCTTGTCTAGTATGTGCTGATTGGCTTTGGCAGTTGTCATCCATGTTGAGGAAGCATACTGTCTTTAGTATGGTCTCATGCGATCCCCAGTTGGTACCAGCTAATTTCCGAAGTATAGCTAGTTTCCTGCGGGCCTTTGCTTGAGCATTTGCTATGTGGGGCTTCCATGTAAGCCGTCTGTCGAAGGTCACTCCAAGGTATGTTGCCTCTTCCATATATGTCAATGTCGTGCCACTGATCTTTATAGGACATGCCTTATGTTTAGGTGACAGAGTGAATAGGGTAGTAGATGATTTCTGTGTATTCACCTGCACGCACCAGTCATCTGCCCATGCGGATAGCTTGTCGGCCGCTTGTTGCATCCTGTAAGTTGCAGTTGATGCAAACTCCTCGGAACACCAGAGCGCGAGGTCGTCTGCATATAGGGCAGCCTTAACTCCCTTTGGCAAGTCCGATACCAGGTCGTTGATGAAAAGGAGAAATAGGGTGGGCGACAGTGCCCCTCCTTGGGGGACACCATGTCTCTGTAGGAATGTGTGGCTTGTAGTCCCATCAACACTTACTCTAGCCCTCCTCTTGAAGAGGTATGACTTTACCCACTTGTACATAGTGCCTCCCACTCCATTCCGCTGTAGCTTTACGAGCATACCTTCTGTCCAGACCTTGTCGAATGCTCTTTGGAGATCAACCCAAGTTACACTAGGGATACTTTCTTTTCTTGAAAAGCGTCTTCGATCTCATGGGCAAGGTATGTCGTCTGGTCTTCAGTCGAGCGGAATTTCCTGAAGCCAGCCTGTTGGTGGGCCAGAAGTTGGTTTGTCTCCAGATACCACTTCATGCGCTGGTTCACAATACTCTCCATAGTTTTTCCTACCACGCTGGTGAGACTGATGGGGCGATAGCTGGATGCTTTCTTGCGATCCTTTCCAGGTTTAGGGATAGGAATCATGGTTGCCTCTCTCCAAATTTGCGGGAGTCTGCCTTCTCTCCAGCTGTGGTTGTAGATTGCAAGGAGGGTGTACATTGCAAAAGAGTCGAGGTGGGTCAACATCTCGTTGGTGATGCCGTCCGGTCCCGGCGACTTCTTGGCCTTGAGCTGTTTCAGCGCTACTTGTAGCTCACTTAGTTTGAGGCCCTTCTCCATTACATCTTCTTCTGATCTACTGCTGCGCCTTTCTCTCTCCTCTCTTCTTGCCTCTCTCTGCTGTTCTCTGCTGATAGGAATGTTACTGACATCTTCGTAAATGTCAGCGAACCTGTTTGCTGCTTGTTTGCCTATCAGCAGAGTATCATTTTCTACCAGTATTATTGGGCTCCTGCTGCTGCCCCCTTCGTCATTCAGCTGTTTGGTGAGTTTCCATAGCTTTGTACCATCCTTTTCCAGGTTGAGAGATGACGTTTTCTCTTTCCAGCTTTTTCTTCTGGCCTGGATCTTGGCTTTTAGGAACTTGGCCTTGGTTTGTTGGAGGGCAATGTTGTTTTCTTGAGAGGGATTTGTTTCTGCCTCCCGCCTGGCCTCCGATAAATTGTTCTGAAGAACTTCCATATCGTTGCTCCAGTATGGCTTGTAGTCCCTCCTAGATCCCCGCGGAATGCACTTGTGTGCGGCTTTGAGAATGGCAGCATTGAAGTCTTTGTTGACTCGGTCGATGTCTCTGCCTTCCATTCTTATCTCTCTGCAGAGGTCATCTGTGAGCTTCTTGTATGAACTCCAATCAGCCTTCTTGTAGTTCCATCGAGGAAAACTTGGTTCCTGTGCGACATTGTACTGCATGGTGAGGTAAACGGACGATGGGTCACTACCTCCCAGTTGATCACCTACCTCTCCAGAGAGAGTACTGTGTATATCGTCAGTGCAGAAACCAAGGTCAGGAGTGGAAGTGGAATGCCATCGTCTGGAGTAACAAGTAGGTTGATCATCAGGATTGTTTATCAGTTGGAGGTTATGCTCATCCTGCCAGGTCTCAACCTCTTCTCCACGTCTGTCTATATGGTCATATCCCCAGCTCTGTGAGTGGCTGTTGAAGTCACCTACAACTAGACAGTTTGTATCTTCAACAGGGATGGTGTCCAGGGATAGAGGTCTGTCATTTGGGGAGTATAGGTTGACAACTTGCATCACCTTGCTGCTCAATTTGAGGCACAACACCTGGTATTCGGAGTCTTCCATGTGCACACTGGTTTTGGTGGCTGCAAAGTTGTTCCTAACCAGTGTAAGGATTCCTCCCTTTCACCTTCCCAACCTGTCACAACGGAAGCACTGGTAGCCTCTAACCTTGAAGAATTTGGTCTCCGAAAGGTGAGTCTCTTGGATGCAGCAGACGTGTATGTCCTTTTCAAAAAGGATATTCTCCAATTCAGTTTTCTTATTGAAGAGTCCCTCTGCAATCCAATGCATAACTTTGAAAAGTTGCTTTGGCTTCTTCCGTGTTTCTGTATGGCCAATATATTTCCTCCCTCGTCTCCCCTGGCCCCCTCTAAGTCCCGAGGTGAGTGACCTCCAGTAATGTTGGGTGGACTCCGTCGAGGCTCAGAGCCCGACGCTGCTTCTTCCTGGAGGGACTTCGAAGAGCCAGCGTCATCACGATGCGGTCTAGATGGTTGTGCAGACATTGTGTATATGCATGGCACCATGGTTTGTTAGAGAGCGCCACACTGGCCTAGTACCTCCGACTTCAGCTCTCTATGTTTTCTGTAGGGGTTACCCCTCCCTTAGCCTTTGCCTCTCCCGAGGCTTAAACCACAAGGCATTGGTTGTTATTTGACCCATAACTGGGGGTCTGTTCATGGGCATCTGGGCATGTCCATACGCCGATGGGCCATGCATGCCTCATGTCTGGGGGTAGACCTCCTCCGAGTCGAGTCCCCTGCAGTTCAGCCTGAGGCCGCGAGGTGCTCAATTACCGTGTGTCGCCAACGAGGAGGCACTGCTAAGGGCTTGTCTACAGAGAGGCTATGTACTGGCACAGAAGACTTACGCACTCGGCTTCCTATTCGCCAAAGGCTATCCAGCGGCAGAGGCTGAAAGCGGAAGGTGACAAGCACACAACACACAGCACTCCACACTAGACGCATCAGCAGACCCAATTGACACACTGACAGCTCTGATAAGTGTCTACTCTGTTGCCCGTTTGAATTAGCACTATATATAAGTACTATCGGGGAAAAGATAGATTGTAAACGGACGATGTAAAGATAAATAAATGTATGTACATACTGGTAGAGTGTATGACAAAAATCCCCCCCCCCCCCCGGACATAATCCACCACCATGATTTTTGACACAGTAGGACAAAATCCCCCCCCCCCCCCACCCCCCCCCCCCCGTCTACCGTCTAAAATCACAGGTAGGACATAATCCCCCCCATCAAAATTCAAGGAGGGACAAAATCCCCCACCCCCATCATATTCAGTACTTTTATTTGCACAATACACATCAAACATCAAGCACATTTAATGAAGTATGTTCAGTTGCACAATCAAACAAGCACATTTAATAAAGTAGTTTCAGTTGCACAATAAACGTCGAACAAGAATATGTATGTATCGTTTGTACATTTGTATAATGATGTCGGTCCCAAACTATATTGTTTTAGTGAAGAATCGATTACCATATCATTTCAAAGAATTATTCGTCAAAACGATACTAGGTAAATCCTGTAACAATCATTCATTTCTGTTTGTTTTAATAAAACGTAATCCTTAATTATAACGACTTGAAAAAAATCAGGCAATTCAATTAACCTGATTAAAGAGGATTCGAGCGTGAAATTTGAAAACCATTTAATGCAATGATTCTTTCAAAAGATATGATGGGGGGGGGTGATTATGTCCTACCTGTGATTTTGGACTGGGGTGGGTGGGGGAGATTTTTGTCCTACCTGCATTTTAGACGGGGGGGTGATTTTGTCCGCCTGTGTCAAAAATCATGGGGTGGGGGGCGGGTGGATTATGTCCGGGGGGGATTTTGTCCATATCCCAAACTGGTATCCTACAGCTGTTGAAAATTCCACAATATGTCCATTTTGTCACCCACTGTCGCATTTCAGTATGTAGTTTGTGTATAACTTGGTCATTCTTATATTTTTACAGTACAGTACAGTCCCATATAATTATATCAGCGGTCTAATAAACTGGAGTTATTAGTAGTCTGTTGGACTATTACGTGTAATAATCGTATTATGCATACATTTCGGAAGTTCTACTGATACGTCATATACCCACGTGACCGCAAAGGGAAATAACTGTGGTAAGCAAAATAAGGGGAAGTTAGTCATGCAGTGACGGCTGGAAAAACCGGTTTTCCGGAATATGAAATCCGTAAAAGAACGGCACATACTGGTCGGATTACTGTAAAATGTGTTTTATTTGATATATAAATGATGATCGAATACATAAGCGTATCGCGAAAACAGAAACTTGTTTTATCTCCTTTAAACAATATTGGTGGTATATATAGGTGTGTATTTTAGCAATAGTTAACTAAAATGTTGAACTAAGTGTGTATGATTGCTTATTAGTGTTACAGTATAAAGAAGCACCAGTTTTTGTTTAAATATTGAGAAAGTGTAGCAAGTGAAATAATATAATTTTTAATATACTAAGGTTCGTAAGGTCAAATGCATTTTCTCTTTGTTTAGTACTTTTTAATTTTCGATGTGATGTATGGCTTAAGGTTGCCCATTTCCATCAGTATGCATTACTTTCTTTACACCAGCCTAGAACAGTAATACTTTATGTGAGATTAATTGTGTTCCACAAGATATATACCTAGCTATATTATGGTGACAATATAATTGACAGTCAGCATGTTCAGTGAATATCATGATCAAACTACACAAGTTGATCACGGTATTTATTTTGCAATTGGCAATTTAATTAGTCATACAATTCCGGTTATGGTGTATATTTCTTGACATATATACACTTTCGTACTTTTTGTTTCTGGCGATACAGTTTCAGTTCTTTCAGTACTTTGATTTTCAGTATTTTAAAAAGAAGATAAATAAAATCGAGTACAGCCTTTTAATCTGACCACGCTTCCGGCGTTCTATCTCAAATATTTGGGTGATACATTTTTGCGTATTTATACATATTCCATGACAATAACGATTACTTATTTGTGCTATGATCATTATTAATTATTCGTATAATATATCGTATGAATATTTGTTTCATTAAACGGTTAACATACCGAATGTATTGACGTTTTGATTTCTCTCAAAACTTATCATATTGTCGACAATAACCAGTACTCGTTATTTTTATACGACCGTCTTTAGCTCGCCTGCACGAAGTGCTGCGTAAGAGCTTATGGCATACCCCCGGCGTCAGCGTCCAGCGTCAGCGTCGTCCACAAACTTAACGTTGGGTAAATGTCTTATAACTTCTGTTTCCTTTCATGGAACACCTTATTTCATACATGCATTCCTCAGATGACACTCTATCATGCTGTAGCAAATCAATTACCCACCACGCAACCCTTACCCCAAGGTCAAGGTCACAAACTTAGCACATTCATAAACTTAACATGGGGTAAATTTCTTATAACATTTGTTTCCTTTCATGAAACGCCTTGATATTTCATACATGCATTCCTCAGATGACCCTCTATCATGCTGTAGCAAAGCCATGACCCACCACTCAATCCTTACCCCAAGGTCAAGATCACAAACTTAGCACATTCATAAATTTAACATGGGGTAATTGCTTATAACTAGTGGTGCAACGATATACCGGTCTACCGGTATATTGCGATATGTCATCCTGACGATACGTATCGCGGTACGGTTTTCGCGTATCGCGATATTTACACCATATTCTCGGTCGCCATCTTGTGTTAAAATAATTGTGCAAAATTATTCAAAATCATTCAAAACTTAATTTTTAATGACAGAAGTCAATATTTTTAAATAAACACGCCACAATTAGATGAGTAATACATGTAGTGAGTAATTTTATGGCTAGGGTATAAAAATAATATACCGAAAGTCTGATACAAAATGGTCAGGGAAAATCACGACTTGGTGCCATTTCTATTGCCAGATAGGTACGTTCTACTGGCGAGTACTGCAGTGGCGGTATTTTTCTTTTATGTTTCTAAAATAAATTATGTTAAATCATACCATGAGTTGCAGGCAGAATGAACAATCACTACTTCCTTCACGGAACTTTTGCAAGTGGTTTTGCGACATCCGCGAAATGAAGGTCTGCTCGATTAACACAATAAATTTGCGAGAAGCATAAATGACTAAAAACCTGTTACTAATTGTGCCTGCATAATGTTGTCTCCCGTTGCGTGAGACTGGAAACAGATACAGTGTTATGTAAAGGCATTCACTGATGTGTGCGCCCGTGGACAATATCCTACAGGAGAGGCTAATACCGACTGGTATGGACCGTCGGCTGGCAAAATGTATGTTACCATGTGTAGTACATTTTCGACCAGTATATGGCATATCGATCACGACAATTCGGATATTTACAGCTCACCATTCCATCAATGAAGCACCCAGCATGATAATAACAAGCAAAATAGAATGTTCGCATGCTAAATGGATGTGCAATTTGATCAGCAGCTACACTGGTCGCAAATACCATAAGCCCCATTTCTCCCGTCACAGCCATAAAAAAGAGAGAAAAGCACTGCACACATCACCAGTCAATTCAGACTTGAAATCAAACAAGCCACTGTATCCGGTCATTAACCCGATCAGCTGTGAAATTGCCAGGTAACGGCTGTTCCATTTACCTCCTAATATTTGTGACCAGTTGCTATTATCATTATTTACTTGATAGAAATACAATTAGTTTGTCTCTGTAGCAGTTAATCATGTTTATGCTTGTACACAAGTATTATTGCAATAAAAAAACAACAGTATTGCAACTGAGTAACTAGTTTATTATAAAGTTTGTCCAATTCACGTAACAGCCCATTTTTACAACACATCGATTGAACATGTGTGTATTAAAATGTTTCAAACACGACCTTTGCATTTCACTGGGGGTGACAGTCGATAAATATAGTACAGTAAGCATAAATGATATATTTTCTACGTTTATGTGAAGCATATTTGCTTCAAAACAAACTACAGAAAGCACAAAACTTAGCCAAGCAATACAGGCAATTCATGACCTAATTTCGCCTGCACCCAGTAGCCGACGAATTTTCAGTAGTCGACTTATGGGCCGCGACTTGGCTCAAGACTGATTTTTTGGGTTCATGTTCGTGCCTCGACTTATGGGGCGGGTAGACTTATGATGGCTAGCTATGTATATACGGTATACAGTTACGCGATAACTATAAGTAAGAGAAAAAATCAGGAAAATATGATTTTGATCACTTCTCCCTAATTTCCTCCTCGTCCAGAAATAATCATTAATGTCAACCGTTTCTGGGCAAAGTCCTGACCCACACAGTGTTTTGATGTGTTCTAATGACAATAATAAACAATAAAGACTGTTCTTTATCTCCTGTTTGTTTTATTATTATTTGTTCATACATGGTATAATATCGCAATACGTATTGCAATATGGGAATTTGTTGTATAGCCAATGATATTTCGCAATAACGTTTGACCCGTATCGTTTGGCAACCTCTACTTATCAACCAAATCTGTTTCCTTTCAT